>CM033466.1:15877237-16039384 GCA_019425755.1 Amaranthus cruentus
GGATGACATTTCAATAAGCTCAAGTATAATTAAGACAAATTATAAACCTTTATATTTCTATATATATAGTTAATGATTGATTGCAAAAAAAAGAAAAGAAAGGTAATTGATTGTATGGTTGAGTAGAATGGGTGGGGTTAGTTTCATATCAGCTAAGAGTTAAAAGTACAATTTTTTTTCAGCTTATATAAGCACGCTCATACTTTCCATTTATAGTCTCATAGATTATAACAAAATATGGTAATGGATATTCAAGGTTCCAATCACCATGCAATAAATAATAATAATAATAATAATAATAATAATAATAATTTTTGTCTTAGGTCAAAGCCCTCTACTTGTAGGATATTCTTTTGCAAATATTGTGAGAGAAAATTTCTAACAGCACAAGCCTATGGAGGACATCAAAATGCTCATAGAAAAGAGAGAAGAGATTCATGGTTTGATCATCATAAACAACCAGCAATCATGATGAGATCTACGGTCACAAACTGTTTGATGCCTTCTTCATTTGTACAACCTCATGCTATTGCACAACACCAGATTGAATGCAGTCAACCTCAACCTGGGTTTAACTGGGAAACTTCTTCCAGTTATTGGCCTGGAAGTTATCACCTGCATGAGGATGCATCAAATTACTGTGTACCTGCTGCTGCTGCTGATGATGATGGTAGAGATAATGATCAGGTGGTGGTTGATGATGAGGAACAAGTACGGATTGTAAGTAATCAAGATTATCAATCTTCATTTAAGTTAGATTTGCCTGATCTCAACTTGGATCCTTCTAATTATTATTAATTAAGTATATTTTTAATTCAAGTTTAATTTCATTCTAAATATAAGAATGAGAGGATAGGAAAGGAGTTACATTATGTGATAATTGAACCCAAAACACTAAAAAACTCCGATTAATTATATTTGAAGTAGTCGAGTATTGATATTTCAAAATTTATTTTGTATTTTGTTTTCTTTTGCTATTAATTGTAACATTTTATGATTGTATAGTAATATGTTAATTATATTTTTCTCATAATGACACTAAGTTGATTCTTGTGCAAAATAAATAAATAAATAAATATATATATATATATATATATATATATATGATAAGTTTCCTCTTCATTTTTAGTGTTTTTCGTATTTTTGGCCAGTAGAAGTATTTTATTTCATATGCGGATAATTTTTATAGACTTAAAATTCAAAACTCTACATTAAAGTTGATTTAAAAAATATATTTAGTCTAAATGAATGTCATAAATCATACTCCCTCCTATTCAGCCAAAATGTCCCATTCAGCCTAAATAATCCTCGTATTGAGACGAATCAAACAAGATCCAACATGACTATATTTTGATTTATAGATTAAGAGTACAATACAAATTAATAGTGATGAGTGAATAATATAATGCCAAAAAAAATATGGGACATTTAGGCTGAATAGGAGGTAGTAATATATTCTTTAACCATATATGAAACCAATTGATTTTTACTCTTAATTAATTTATAAAACTCATAATCGAAATTAAAAGTTGAAAAATGTAAAGTTAATCTCATATCTTCAATAAGCTTTAAAGCCTTAATAAGCAACCTCAACTTCCCAAACATATCCACGATGTATGTCCAGTTGAGGACCCAAACTTGCACTAAGCAAAAGTAATCCAACCTCCATCAACAAGCCCATATGACCACACAGGCCCACATGTGTGCTGGATAGTGGATACTTTGAGCATGGATCTGAATAACATATTTTGTGTTGGGTTCTAAATAAGATGATAGTTAGATTCGAATTCGACTCTAATCTAACTTGATCCGAGAAAAAAAAAATTCAATTCAAATCCAAGGAAAAAGTCGACAGCGAGTTCGATAATATATTCCAACTTCGAAATGGAGTCGAGTTCAGTACCAAGCATAACGATGACGACCTTTAATAGTACATATATCGAATTCGAATACTATCAGCTTTGAACTTTTTGCACATACAAATAAAACTATCAAGTTTTGAGCCCATTTCTACCATCAAAGATAAAATTTCCAGGGATCTCACAAAATATTGAAGCAGGTTATGCTGACACAATACAGTTTGACACGGGGCACAATGGCACGATACATGGACGACCCAACATGATACAAAATCCCTAGTTACACCTGATTTTGAGTAGCTAAACATGCATTAGATGATACGCCACAACTTATTACAATATAATTCGATAATAAGGCATGACAAGTATGATAGATGGGCAGTCTAGCATGTCACAATTGTTGTATTTCACGTTATGATCTTACGCTAAATGCCCTAAAAAGTATTTTTATTTACAAATTGTCATTATCACCTAATATTATCTCTCCCAATGGTAATGCATTAGAATGAATTTTATGAAAAAAATGAGATGATTGGAGTTGGACAAGCATGATCATCAGGCTAATTAAGAGATTTTTCAACTGAAATTACATTAATTTTTCATTCTCATTACCTCTGTTTATTACTACCTACCAAACGGGCAGTAAAGAAAGTGGTCAACAAATTATAGTGTTGAACAAGAAAGAAAACAAAGGATGATAGACGGCAGCGCCGCCGGAAACCCTGTTAATTTATCTAATCTTCTTCTAGTACTATTCTACTTCATTTCCTTCTACTTCTTTCCACGTACGCTTCTCTTTCCATATTTTCCCTAAATTTTGCCTAAATTTCCACAGTAATCAAAATTTTGTCTTCCCCCACAAAAAACCCATCTTTTTTCTATTTACAAAAATCTCCATGTTTATCTCTCTAAAAGCTTAGGAAAATTTCGATAATGGAGGAAGTGGACCCACCTCAGCAGCAACTCCTAAAACCCCACCATACCTGTCAAGCTCACTTCTTTACTAGCCCTGAAAGCCCAACTCACCCTTCTGTTGTTTCGATTTCGGATTCTGAACCCGATTCCTGTGACTTGGATCCCAGCCCTATTTTTCATCCCGATGAAGATCAGGTAAGCTTTGTTAATAATATGTTTCAGCATAGTTCGTCTCAATTTGGGTTAATTTCTGGGTCTTCTATTGGGGTGGGATTAGGGTTAGGGTTAGGGTTTGGTTCTGGTGATCAAAGCTATAGACTTTCCAGTGATGCTGCAAGGAATAGTGAAATTGATTTAGAGTTAGGGTTAGGACACCGTAACTGTAATGATAATTCAGTTCGAATGAATGAAGAAACGCGTCGTTTTGAGGGTTTACGTGTTGTGAATATTGATGATTCTGATTCTGATTCTGATTATGAAGATGGGATTAATTTTACGAATCATGATAATCGTCAAGGGCTTGGTGCAGTTAGTGATTTTGATCGTCCGCCCTATTGCTGGGATTATTTAGGGTTTAACAATGGGAATCGAAGTGAAAATATTGAATTTGATGGGAGAGAAACTGATGTGGGGAGTGTTGTGAATGATAATTTCGATGAGTTTTTCATCGAAGAAGATTATAACGATGAGGAGGATGAGGATGTTGGAACACCAATTCAGCTTGATACAGATGTGTCGAATGTTTTCGATACATATAGGATGAGGGCTGAACAGCAAGAGATTTCAATTGATTCTGATACTGATGTAATGGGTGAATTCGGTTCTGAAACATATCATGATTTCGAGTGGGAGTTATTGTTCGCTGTTAATAACTTTAATCGACAGGTTAACGACATAGACTTCAATGTGGATATGTACGAGGCGATTCTGGGTGAAATGGAGGATCATATGATTATGAATGAATGGAGGGGAAGTCCTCCAGCTGCTGAGTCAGTTATTGAGAACCTTCCGAGTATTCAGGTGGCTGTTGAGAGTTTGGAGGAGGATGAGGTTGTGTGTGCTATTTGCAGGGATGAGGTTTTAGGGAAGGAAGTGATGAAGCAGCTTCCTTGCTTACATTATTACCATGGCGACTGTATTGTCCCGTGGTTGAAGATAAGAAACACATGTCCAGTTTGTCGGCATGAGCTGCCTACTGATGATCCCGAGTACGAAAATCAGAAGAGGGCGAGGGAGCAGGAAGAATGGCTGAACCTCGTTACTAATGAGGATTTAACTCAGGATTCACAGTTAAGGTATGATTTCCATGTGTTTCTTTGAAAACAATATGTAATCCTGTCAAATGCCAGCTTCTTGTTAAGTGTCAAATGGCTCCATTATTTGTTTGGAGCTCTTTAGTGTGTTATAGTTAGGTGCTTGACAGAAAAATTATATCAAGGTCATTCTGATGCAAAATTCAGTAATTGTATTTAAATCAGAAATTGAAATTGTACAGTAGTATATGTTGTAAATTATTGTTAAAGTGTAATGAAATAATATGGTGGTGGTTAATTTGCTGAATGATTTGGTCAATGGTGATCTAAAGTTGAAAAGTTGTAAATGCTCAGCTTTGTTGAAAAATGGTCATGTTGATATCCTTATTCTAATTGCAATGTACCAACTTGTGAAGGCATTGAAAAACATGCTATATGGTTTTTTGATATTCGAGTGCTTTTACTTGAACTTTGAGTATAACCAAGTGAAATATGTGATGTGGGATGTGGGTGTTTGGGGTTTCTATGAATGAGATATACTAGGTGTGGTGATGATGATGATATGGTTGTTTGAGGTTGAATCCCGCTGCATCGGTGCTTCTTTAACAAATGCTAAGATCGAAAACATGGATATACATAAAGTATGTACTTCGCGAAATGGATTTTGTATGAGGGTGATATTTTGTTTAGAATTACTGTGCTGACCACAATAGAAGCTAGGGGATGAGTGCAGTAGAGTATTCATGTAAATTATGCTTTTGAGATCAGTTTTTGGTCAAAAGTTGGCAGTGATTAAATGTTTGAGGAGAGGGATGAGGGAGGCTTGGGTATCCTTTCGCTAAAATATTAAGGACGGGTAATAGACTGTTTATCTGTTTCAGGAAACAGTTGATTGCTCTTAGAACTGTGACGTAGGAAGTAGATTAAGGGGAAGTTTCAGTGACTGATGTGGGTAAGTACCTGGCTTTTGGTTTCTTGTTTCTATTGATTAGAGTTTGATGCCTTTGACACTATCAAGTAACAAGGGGTGGGGCTTTCGGAGTTGGTTTTAATGCTACCTTGAAGACCTTGATTGAAACAGGGACGATTCGAAAATGTGACTAATGTCTTTTTTATCAAGCATGTCTTGTTCGTTTACTTTACTATGTAAAATACGGTGATTTTTTTGGATTCTAAGGCAAAATATTGGGCATAAAATGGAACATGTAGTCGTAGAGGCCATGGTTCAAGCTTTGTGTTCCCTTAAGTACATTGTTTTGGAGTTTGGGTTTAGCTAGCAGAGTCTAAGTTGAATTTGGACTTTGAGTGGATAGCTCGAGTTTAAATTTAAATAGCTTGTTTATGGGGAGTGGTAAATAGAACAAAATCCCTCACGGAAAGTTAGATTGTTTATCAAAATGATGGGTATAGCATTTGTACTAGTTTCTGGAGGTACAGTTGGGAATGATTGTGGCCTTTGGTATATGGGGATCTCTTCCCTATCGCAATTTTTGACGTTTCTGAGTTTTTCTTACCGACAAAAGGACGTATATGTTCATATGGTAACGTGGTTTAAACAGAGAAACTACTTGGGAATTTTGGAGTGGTGCTTTAGCGAAGGATCTCCTAAATATAAGGGATCTTCTCCTGATTCTGATGAGTTATGACATCAAATCCAAGAAGAAAGAGGAGTAGGGTGGAGAGGGGTTAAAAGCCTTAAAAATGAAATTTCTAGGGAACAATAGGCACGTAGTGTTCCCTATTATATGGCTACATTCTATACAAGTCTTTGGGTCTCTACTCTCTAGCCTCTTGCCCAAAACCAAACATTGAATAGGTGAACCAAATTCAGATTTGCATCTTTTTTTCCTTTCATTTCATGTTTTTAGCTCCTTTTGAAACCAGTAATACGTACATGTGCCGATTGGGAACGGATACGCGGTCAAAGCTTGCAACGAGGCTCTTCATAACTACCACTGGCATTGCGCCCATCTTCCTAAGGCAACATAAACTTTGGTCACCGGCCTCGTTTAAAGCCATTTAACCACCTTAGCCAACACCTAAGTCTGCTATGTAAAAAACTATCTCAACAATGAAAATCAACTCATACTAGAACATGTTGATCTTTTCTGTTATTAACTTATGGCTACAGACCGAGGTCTCCATGAAAGAAGAGCCATCCCAAAACAAACCTCTGACCTACTGTAACCAACACCATTGAACCTCTCCCTCGACTTGTTGCAGAGAGTGATGTTTACAATGTATCAGAATTACCAAACAGCCTCTGATGGATGATGAACGCTTATTCACCGTTCTTTGTTGCTTTATTCACCGGCCTTAAACCTCTGCATAGATGTTTTCCCAGCCTATTATGTTCATTCAATCAGATCTGACCTGTTCAAGATCATTTAGATTTGGGTATCTTGAAGCCAATAAAGACAAAGTAGGGCTATTAGACTTAGTATCCCACAACATCTTGTTGGGTAGGCATAGATTTTACGATTCAATTTCATGAGTGATTGATTTGCGAATCGACGCAAAAGCGTGCACAATCACAGGACATGATCAGCTTAGCAGTAGCAACAAAAATAGATTTTGATGCTCAATAAAGTGGATTGTATTTGTAGGGCCTTTTGAGTGTGCTCACTTCCTTAATGAATTTATGTGGATGATAACTCAAACAAATTTAATAAATCATGTAATCAGTCTCAATATACACCACCAAGCACCAAATACACCCTCCATTTATTTGAATTTGCTACAAAACATTAACAAACTTACCTTATATTATTATAAAAATAAGTTATCTGTCTGGATTTATAATTACTAATAAGTTGCTCCAAATATCCATAGCATAACAAGAAAATTACTTTACTTATATGCTTAAATATCACCATTTTAATAGGAGTAACTTTTACAATAGACGGTCTTTTAAAAAAGCACCTGTTATTTGATTAAGGTTAAAATAAGGTACGCAATAATGAGCCCGGTATTCCATTCTTATCTAAGGGACACTTGAGCAAAACTTAATTGATTCCATAGGTTGACATGAATCCATTGCCTAGATCCAGAGAAACATGAAAAAACCTGTTTGGACTATTTATGTCAAAAATCATATATTTCAATGTTGGACTTTTCATATCTAATATTATTATTTCGACTATAAACTTATCTTAAGTATTCATATCAAAACATTGATATTTGTACAAGTTTGATATTTGGATATTTTAATTTTGGTTAAAAGTATTAAAATTTATATATAAAATAGTCCAATCATATCTAAGTCAAACATAAATATAAAAGTATATATATGTAACATAGTAAAAACATGTATCAATGAAATTCACAATGAATCTTAAAAGATATGCCTAAAATAGTTGGTAATTATTTCATCCTAGGGTTTTGCTTTTCCTCATTGTTTCATTTCATTTAGCTTTGTGTTTCCTACTTTTCTTACCCTTTATAATTTCATAAATGTTGTTTATTTCACCTTTTGTGAATTAAAGTAATAATAAAGTGTGTTTGATAATTTTTATAAAGAAATTAAGTAGTACATACTCAATTAATTTCTTCTAAATTGACATTTTTTAAATTTTATTGTTGAATCATCATATTAAAATTAAAAGAAATTTAGAACGGACAATTTATATATCGTTATTAATTAATCTTCATAAATTATTGTTATTAGACAATTTAATTTTAATAATATGAAAATTTCGCGTATATTGACTAATACACAAATTAGAAAAGATATTCCAATCTCAAGCCCATACAGTGATGTAGATAACTTTGTGAAAATTTGAAAAGGATAAGATTATAAAACAAAAAAAATAATGAAATAAGAGCCCAATCAAAGTTATCCCAAAAATAAGCGTCAAATTCAAGACGGCGAGTGCAGAGCATTTGCTAAAGAGTCGACAAATAAGCGTCACGTTACATTTGTAACGTGACAGCTTTTGTACTTTCTTTTTTTCTAACTTTGTCTTATTTATTCAAAATTTTACTCATTAACTTTATAAAATAATTAATTTTTTGTATTATATATTTTTTTTCTAAAATTAATATTAATATTAAAATAACTATAAAAATATGATAGAAATTCAAAATTTTACTCATCTGAACTTTATAATACATAATTAATTTTATAAAATTATAAATTCGTTTGCGTATAATAAAGTTGAAATTTTTAAATTTTAATTTAAAAAATAATATCCCACCTATCTAACTTTAACACCTAAGCTTAGATCCATTAATAAACATTGTTGGGGAGTTTGAGCCAAACAACACAAAAGTTGATTAATAAAAAAAGGGTTGGATGTTGAGGCAATCAAGTCTTTTCTGGTACAAATCATGCTCGTGTCACTTCTAATTCTAATTGTCTTTTTCTCTTCATTTTTTCTTATTTTGTTGTCGAATTCTTATTCGTTTCTTATATTTTGTAAGTAAAACATTATATTATTTATACTTTATAGAATTGTATTTTTATGATTGAGTAAGTTGATTTACGATAATAACTCGACTTAATTTACGTACAGCTTCATCTATTTCGGTGAAATTGAATTCCCTTTTCTTAGTTGTAAATCACATTAGACAGAACTAATAGGAGAACAAACAAGAGCATTGGCGAATTGGAAATTTATATGATGTTCGATCGCACATAAATTTCAATGTTCAAAATAAAAAGCGTTAAATAATGCTTCTATTAATTTAATTAATTTCACTATAGTTTAATTCATTTTTTAACTCAAAATTTGAAATTAAGAAAGTTCTACAAAATAGTATGCATACCGTAAAACTTGAATACTCTATCTATCTCTTTAAATTTGCTACACAACATTAAAATAAGTTTTGCTCATGACTTATTGTATCATGTAGTAAATTCAAAATGACGAATTTGTATACTCTATATATAAAAAAATTAAAATAGTGATTGTATATGAATACATAGACTCTAGAGAGCATTATTAACCAAATGTAGATGATTAGTTGTTAATGGAGTAAAAAAGGCTTGTAATTAGTTTTATGATGTGGATTAAAATCGTGATTAGTACTTAATCATAATAATTAAGTATTATTGGAAGACAAGGACGAGATAGAACACCCTTCTCCAATGCTAAACAATCTCTAAAACTCTTTGACTTTTTATATTATGAAGTCAATCTAATTGATTACTGCTTGATTAGACATAATTAACCACCTTAATACAACTCTAATTAATGCCTTTCACACAAATGAAATCGTACCTAACTCCCAATGTAACCTGTTTTGACGAAGAGACCTTATTATATACTAGAATTTTAAGCAAAAATTAATTGCCGGGTACTCCAAATCCAGAAATCTAAGGTGTCCGTATGAATTATCTTTGTATGAAAAAAATACAATAATGTCAGGGCCTTATTTCTAAAAGATGGAGCTCGATTTTTTGAATCAATATATCAGTAATCGTCTTCCACATAAATTCACCTTCTTCATCATTTCGATATTCTACCATCTCATTCTGAAAGTTTAGATCATTTCTATCTACTTTACCAAGTTGCTAATATTCATCTTCGCACATAGCCAAATCGTCTTAAATGATTCTCTTAAGAAAAAAGCAATCGGAATTACATAGCACGCACAAAATGACACATAATATTTGAATTATCGTTCAAATTTTAAAAATAGGCTAGACGTTTAACAAAAACATTATAAGAGAGGCGACAAACAATAATAAATAATTCACACACATATATTATAAATGTCAATTAAATTTGTAAACTAAAATCCAAAATTTTACTAAACATGCATTTACTAATATTTTATGCCATAAATAAATATATAAAAGTTAATATCTAATTTTACCAACCAAAAGCGCTTGTGGCTTAATGGATAGAGCATCTGTATGTGGAGTAGAAGGTTTTGGAGTTCGTCCCCTACTGGGCACAGGTATCGTTGGGGGTTTCTTGACTGCGCGCATCTTTCTTTACTCCCTCATTGGGAGAACAAGTATGATTTGATGTCCGCATCTTTCAAGAAAAAGAAAAACTCTACCACCCGGATCCTGCCTTGTGCGGGATATTGGGAGTGGCCTATACCAATATCTATAATTTTACCAAATATCTTATAAGAAACATAGGATAAATTTTTATTAACCACAAAAGACAAAATAAAAAAGTGACAAAGGAATTCTAACGCAAAAATTAGGTTAAGTCCCTATGATTATGGTGACAAAAAAAATCCTTATCTTAAATACTAGTACCCTATAAGATTATCATTACTTGTAGTGAGAAAGATATGAACGCTGATTTTTGTTTCACGATCGACCAAATATATGACAACAACGTTTAATATTTGACACAACTACACAATACTAGTAGCTTCAAACAAAATAGTTAGAAACCTATGCTAATTAAAGATCAGATTATGGAGTAATTGTTTAATGGATAAAAACACGTAAAAATTCCTTAATAACTATATGCATAAGAGAGAAAAATTCAAAAATCAAGAGGAAGTATGAATTTCTCATATAAACCCATATCAATTGCTTCTTTCTTTTTAAAACTCATTTATGCAAAAATTTAAAAAATTAAAACTAAACATTAATTAATACCAAACTCAAAATAAATACATATCACATATTAGCTATTTTTCACTACTGCATAAAAAACAAGAAAAAAAATATAGAAGTAGTTGTTCAATGCTTTACATTACTTTTTCTAGTAAAATAAATTTGTATTTATGATAAAATTATAGATCAATTTTAACTACAATATATTATATTTGACGTTAATTATTTAAATACTTTGATTTGATATTTTATATCGATAAACTATATGTATCATATTTGATAACAAAAATATTTATTTTTTATTCTTTTTTTTGTATCAGATATAGAAGTAGTGAACTAGTATTAAGAGTAATATATAAATAATATTAAAAAAAACGAATAATATATAAATACAGATGTGTATATTTTTGCAATATAATAGTTGGGCTGCAAATTGATGATCTATTGGTGGGGACTAAAAGGAGTGACCAATCCATGATATAAAGAAATATTTAAATTAAGGTAACCCGAGTGGGGTGCATAATTGTACAAGAAAGGTACTAGTACCATTAATTTTTTTTCTATGATATTTTTCATGTAGCAAATTGTTTTAGTAAAACAATTTTGGGTAGAAGTGACATACCATAAAATTCATTTCAGCCAAGTGGTGTGCACCGAACACCCACGGGCCATGAGCACTTATTAGTTATTATGGTAGCACTCATAATGAACAGCACAAAAAGATCGACTGATGTAAAAACCTTTAAAACTAGAATAGAGTATCATTAATGTGTATATCTTTACATATTGATGCCAATATTATCAGCTAGTTTGGGCCAAGTTTAAATACGAAAGCATTTTATATAAATTTCTCATAATAATCACTTTAATTTTTTTTTCGAATCTAATCAATTTATCAAATCTACTCATGAAATAAACACATATATGTAAGCGTAAGGTCTCCACACGCTCTCAAGCACAAAAAAGGATTTGTATCACAATTTGGATTGAAGTAATGCACCTTTTCCTTTGAAGAACTCAAAGACACCACAAGTTACCCCAACTCTTATTGTCTTCCCCTTTTTCCATAGTGGTTTAACTTTGGAGTGTTTGTGTTAAATGGGTAAGGTAGTACTCAAAAAAGGCCAATACCTATAACAGACAAAGTCATGAATATAGGGTTACCCCTCCATGCAAAAAATAAAGCCTCACCCTTTATTTTAAGGGCATTGCCTTCTCATTGGTAAATCACTCTCTTCAATTCTAAAATTGTCCCATCATTATTTTTGACTTGTAAACTAGTTTTCAAAATAAAAAATATAAATTTTGAGTGGACGGTACGGATGTATACAGTCTAATTTGGTTTGGTATGACATTAAAATTAGAACATACTAAACTTTCGGTCTGAAATTTTTTTAGATCAGACCAAAATCCTACTGACCAGAACGTTATAACATGGTCTATTCTGGTGTGGTCTACAATGTATTTTTTTGACTTTAATTTCTTCTAAATTAATATCTTTGTTTATGCAAATATTTCGAATCTACAATAAACAAATATATAATTCATAATTAGTTGATTGCATCAACATAATCAAGTATATTTTACCATTAAAAAACTACATCACGAAATACCTAGGCAGCTATCTATTTTAAAATAAATAAAAACTACGATTTTCGATTATAGTACGGCTTCCAATTTGATCTAGTCTATAAAATAAAAATTAAAACCAAATTGAAAATTGTATTATTTTAAAAAAAGACCCGACTAAACCATTTATCGTTGATCATTCCAAATACTAAAACTATGGTTTAGTTCGGCTTAATTTGCGATTTTAGTTCAAATTTTGTTGATAGCTAGTGGAGAGTTGAAAATATATGAGAATAGTTGTTTTTATTAAAGGTAGATAAGACGAGACCACTAAAATTAAGGGGCTAACTTAAATGGTGCTTATTTCAATCATTGCTTTTAGTATTTGATAGATTGCTTGACGCAATTTGGAAAATATGACAACAACCATATTAAAAACAATCAATTTTAATTCGTCTTTAAGTATGAATTTTAGCTAAAGTACTTCCATCATTCTCCAACTATGTGGTGTGTAGTTGTCCATTTTATATAACCTATTTAAATTATTCTTTCATAAAATAATAACATTGTACACTAAAACAAATACTTCATTGTAAATATAACAAACTAGTATAGAATCCTGTGCAATGACTACTGCATTTTTTTAGCATTGATATATATAAATATATATATATATATATATATATATATATATAAATATAGCAAGAATCTAAAGATTATTCCATATGGCAAATCATTGTGAGCATGCCACATGGAATTTTTCAGTTCTTTTAGTTAAAGTATGATTAAAAGAAACCAAAATGTAAAATGTATTATTTTTTCTTCTCGAATTTGGTTAAGGTATACCAAATATTCAAATAATTGTCTCCAATAGAAATAATTGGCTATAGTGATTAACCTATAAAGATCTCTTATTTGTATAGCAATTTTACAAACTTTTACCATGAATATAATAATATAGCTTACAAACTCACTAGTAAGTCTAGTAAGTTAAACCCACCTTTAAATGTAAAAAATAACTTTAATAAGGAAATAATCATTGTGTATAAGATCATAGTGATATTAGGAGCCCCCAATTAAAGTAAAATTAATTACTTTATCTAAGAATTCAATCTTAACATCAATTCATTTTAACTAATTAAAATTTAATTATAATTAAAAATTAAAGGCTCTATTATTATTGGGATTAAAACTTTGACTATAGAATAAATTTATTATTATTATTATTATTAGGAAAATTTACTTTTAAAAATTCGACCTATTGTTTGTTCTCTTTTAAAAATCCCACCTTTCGATTATTTTTTAAAAATCCGACCTTTTGCATTCGTTTTCTTTTATAGTACATACTTCCCTAACTTACCTGAAGAACCGGTTGATTTCGAATTGTCGAATTTTTAAAAGTAAATTATTATTATTATTATGACCATAGAATAAACTTATTATTGTTAATTAACTTGTAAGCCTCATTAGTAGCCAGAGTAGGTCTTGTTTATCCAATTCAAGTCTTAATGCATGTTATATTGACTTTTCCACTCCGAAGTCGGGACTCGGGACCCATGCAAATTGCAAGTATTTGCAACTTTTTGTAGTGAAGTACGTAGATTCTATAAAATACAAGTCATGCCTCTGGCTTGACCCGAGACAAGCCCGTCCAGCATGAATCTAGCATAATGTATGATGGGTAAAATTTACCATAACACCCGCTAGCCCGCACCAGCCCATTTGACACGACAAGCGTATCGGATTGTCTCATATTCTTACCCGGCACACCATGTCAAAGATTTTCGAGAGGCCCACTTCATCCCAGCGCATTTTAGCACGAGGAATGCTAGCCCGACCCATTGGTTGGCTCTTCTATCTGCCATCAATAAATTAAGAAAATTCTTCAACCACTAAACGAACCCCATAATTTCCTCCGGTTAGTGCTTATATAATTTTAATTTTATTACATGTAATTATCAACATTTTGATTGGAAAGAAATAGTTTACAGTAAAATTTCAAAGAAAGCTTAAAACAAAATAATAATTGAGAGTGATCCATAGGTTGTGTAAAGAATAACAGGAAAATCTCTAGAGATTACCTTATAATAATCAGGCCATTTACATTTTAGATTTCCTGTCTTCTGCTTTTGCAATTGTGTAAAATGGTGAGAGCCTTATCAAAAAGCATGATAATCTCAAATATAAAGTTTTTATTTGAGGCCTACACCATATATTTGCATCTTTTACATTTAATGATCAGATACCTTGATCATAATTTCTATGAGCGGTATATATTATTTCATTAGGATTTTCATATAAACCAAGATTTAATAAAATGACGGAAATCATGCTCAAATCATTATTACTTTGCTGAAAGTTTTGCTATTGTGATCTCATGACATGAGTGTGCTAGTTCTGTTTTATTTGCTGGAAAACGACGAAAATATAATGTGAGAACTACACTGTACATGCACCTATTAACTTCATCCGTTCCCTAATACTTGATACTGAGTGTGACATATTATATGAGAAAGTATCATTATCAGCAGTCATGTATTATAAATATTGCTGTAGATATATAGTGTTGTTACAAACCATGATATATAGTAGATGTATTAATTAATAAAGCAAAAAATCCAAGTATCTAACTAGAAAGGCTTGGACTCTTTGAGGGGTCAACTTAAGGGGAGAAAAAAAACAGTTCAAGTGGTGGAGCAACTACCATGTATAAAACTTAAGGATAAGTACTATGTAGATTAGACGTACAGTAGTACACTAAACAGAAACACATCAAAATACAAATATAGTATTTTATAAAGTATTCAATAAAAAAAGCAAACATGATATGTATTTGTCTCATATAAGTATTATTTTAATGTATTTTATTGATTTTTTTTTTACGATAAAATTTATTTTAAAATTTTTCTTAATTTTTGTGTCAGCGATTATATATTATTAGAAGAAAATGGAAAATAAATTGATGAAGAAATGTGGATATGGAAAAAGAAAAGGGAGGACACAAGAAGACAACAAAAGAAAAGTTAATCCAAATGTGTTTAATTATGTAGTTGAAAATCCAGTCCACTAAATGTGGGCCAACCTAAAGTAGAGAAAGACTTAGAAATACATAGTGGAAGGATTTTATATTTCTAAAAGACATCCATAATCTACCACTTCATCAATAACCTCAAGTTTGGTATTACTAAACTAGTCCATGTGACCTTTTCTATAATCTAACTCACTCTAAGATTAAAGGCCAAATCAATTTGGGCATGCTTCAAGTGCCCCTTCATCAAGCAAACAACATTCAATAGAGCCTCACATGAAAATTTAAAAATCAGTCCGTAAACATTACTTTTTATTTATATTAACAAATATGTTGTATTAGATAAACCCTTAATAACTAATATTATCAACAATTTAAGATAATAAAGAAATGTCCATGATTTAACGAAACATTTTTAATATAATCCAATATTGTTTGAAAGCCGAATATTTAAATATTCAACATAGTTATATCAATTTCTTGAATAATATTGTGCATTTTATACTTTTATTATGCCATGATCCAAGATGAAATGATTCTAAAAAATAATACTACAGAGGCAGCAATTAATTTTTTAGTATGTCTAGTCTTAGAAACCAAAGCAATTATATTTCCTTCACCTCTAGAATTAAACAATTAATTCCTTTCCTTTTTGCTCTTGCTTGTAAGTAATTTTCCTAACGCAAAATAAAAAGGTAAATAGAAAAGGTAAGAGAAATAGGTAAAAATGCAAGTTACTCTATAGTTCCTATTCAAACTAGCTAGTTTACCATTGCATCAATTTGTAAATTTTAACAAATCAAATGAAGAAATAAATATTAGACCACAATCCTGTAGCCTTAAAGTTGAACTTATCACCAATAATGAAACACTTCTGCTGTAAGCCTGTACTTATAATCATATTATAGAAGTAGCACTCAACTAACTATGTATTATTTCTCTAATGTTCACCTAATCCTCCACATATGAAAATGAAAAATATATGCATAATTTGTCAATGATGTTATCTATCACTGTCAAATCAGCATTCTCCATATCAAACAACTAGCATTTACAGGGCACAAGACTTGAAAGTTGTATATAGAGTTGTTAATTTCATCGTCAGATCGATTTCAGGCTTAGATTTTTCGAATCAGTTTAAAATCGGTCTTGTGTTCATGTTGATTTTATACTATTGTAAATTCACTTTTCGGGTCAAAATAGTCGACAAGATCCGGTTAATATTGTATGGCTAACCCTTCATGTAATCGTATATGGATTGTTTTATTTTAGTTAAATGATTTAAGCTAGCAATCATTAACACATATCAGTACAAAATTATATACTCAATATATAAAAAGCACTTCAAAAATATAAGTTATAGTCCAAATAGGGTTATATTTATGAAGATATGCCAATAACTTGTTAGTGGTGACTTAGTGATCACTCATTATGTACTTCGAATACTAATAATTAAGAGGAAAAGAAGCTTCCAATAATTAACCTTACCTTACTCTACACTTGTTTCAAAGACAACTCACAGCAAACTGTAAACAAATTACGCAGTCAATAAAAATTTAAGCTGATATTTGTTGTTCGGTATATATACACCCAATCATATCCCCTCACACATACAGAGAATCTTTAAGCTAAAATATGAATGTGTCACACCTCATCCTCTTACATGACGTTAAATATTCCACTTAAAGTAATATAAGGGGCGAAAATGAGATTTTCCCAACCTTTCGTAACGGTGACTTCTAATATTATGAAAAGAAACCAACGACTCAACTAGAATCTTAAATCGATTGTATTTGTGCCTACTAACCTCTAGATATATATTACATAATCTATCACAAACTATTGAATTATAATTAAAAAGTCCACCTTTTAAAAATAGACTCAATGACTATAATTATTTCATTATCCATATGTTTCTTCATAAAAATAATAGTGTCCCCAAATAAATGACCCCTCATCACTCTTATGTAAGCTACTTTTTTTTTTCACATGAAAATCATTAAAAAAAACTCTTATCTGTCGATGTATGTTTCGAGCTGTGCTTTAGTATGTCACATAACGCGTGATAATATGATCCATTCAACTATGTATATATTAAAGTAATTTTATGTATTTGTGGCTGTAAATACACACAAACCAAATACGAAATACTCATCAACATAATCTATACCTACGTGACCAGTACTTCTTCTGTTCTGAAAAATATTTGCTACATTTTGATTATGTATACTATTCATCGTTCAAATTTATTTTATATATAGCGACTAATGTGTAAGTAAAAGTCATGTGGGATCTTGTATGAATCGTCTAATCGCATACTTTCATAACAATTCAACATATAAATTAATAAATAAACGCATTGAAATGTGTAAAAAGTGAAATGTAGCAAGTATAATGGAACGTAGAAACTACTATATAATTTTAAAGTGACACATGGGTATGATTTTACTCAAATACTTCATGTGTCCCATTCATTTAACAGTGTTTGTTATTTTAATCTATCTTATTTATTTTATACTCTATTATTTTTATTTTTAGACAATAGTCAATAAATAACCTATCACTTTTTGAAATTCATCTATATATTTTAAAATCTTTAATTCTTTAATTTTATCCGTCATTCACTCTCTCTTCATTTATCAGAAATATCCAATTTTTGTAAATTCTACTCACATTTTTCATTTCTATTAATTCAAAGGGCAGAGTATATAGTAACACTATTGCTTATGGCCACTATCTATTAGTACTCCCCCTACCTCAATAGTTCCATAAAATCAAAATACACAATTGCAAAAATTTTACGAAAACTATTTAAATTTATGTTGGTCTAGTATACATGCCAGATCAAAATATAAATATCGACTTTGGGGCGGAGCAAAAATTGAAAAAACTTTTAAAGGCCCTGTACAATTTTAAAAATTATGATATTTTTCGAACAACTTTGTATCTTTAGACAATAAATATATACTACGTAATTTATACATTGAGGCTTCTAATTTTTCGGGGCACTGTACAGTCGAACATATAGAACATGCTAACAACCTCCTATGTTAAATAGACATGCTTATAGGTAGAGTGGAATAGAGGAGTATTATTATCTTTACCACCCTATATATAAAACCTTAGCTTGCTACCCACTTCCATTCACATCTCATTCAATTTGTCTCAATATTTGTTGTTGGCAATACTAAACACTTATTTTTTGTTGTATCATTTCTATCTAAAAACCATGCAGTCCTCAAATGATATTACAGGGGTAATCCCATTTCTATATTTAGTCCCTTCAAACCAAAGTAATCCTTTCCCCTACAATGCCAATAATAATGACAATCTCCAAATATGGCCACAACTTGAAGATCAATTATTATTTAGTCAATACCCATCATCATCATCATGTTTTAGCAATAACTCAACATCAGATGAGGCTGATCATGATGAACAACAGCTAAGTGTGATCAATGAGAGAAAACAGAGAAGGATGATATCAAACAGAGAATCTGCACGTAGATCGCGTATGCGCAAACAAAGACACTTAGATGAGCTTTGGTCACAAGTTGTTTGGCTTAGGAATGAGAATCATCAACTCATTGATAAGCTGAATCATGCATCTCAATCCCATCAACGTGTTCTTCAAGAGAATCTTCAGCTTAAACAACAAACATCTGAACTTCGTCAGATCATTACTGACATCCAAATTGGTAGCCCTTACTCTAGTCTTCAACATTTTCAAGAGATTGTTAATGGACCCTACCTTGATCAAGATCATCAATTACCAAACTAGTCAAATATTCAAACTTTACTTAGAGTCATCAATCCAGTATGCCGCACAAAAAGGGACGCAGTCCCTATCTATACATGTGCGTTGAACCAACTCGAATGTCATCGTTATATGTTTTAATATTAATTAATAGTAGTTTTTATCAAATGAGCGGGATAGCTAGACAGACCCCGGTATAAATCAATTGCCTGGCCTGTGTTCAGTTTCTTAATTAGTGATAATTAATTATCTTAATTAAGTATCCATTTTGGCTGTTTATTGGGTTAGTACAATATTGTAGTGTAGGCAAGAATACATATTGTAGTGCATTTGCTGCCAATGTCATGGATAAAATGAGATAGTACAATATGTCCTCTACTTGTATTTTTATTTTATAACTTCCCTCAATAGAATATTGTTTCAAGAATGCTTGTACATAAACATATGATTAATTATAAGGTGGACGCGTGAGCACCTTGATTGTTCTAAAAGAAATAAATATGCGTAGAGCATAGTAGTGCGGCTCAACCGGCCAAACATGTCACGTTGTGTCGAACTTATTTTGGATGAAACAAGTATGATACCCTATAACTAGTTCACTTTAGTATGATTAATGTAAGAGACACACAACTCTTACCCACCCTTAGATTAACAACCCCTTCTACATCAAACTATTTCACCGTGAGACGAGTATTTATATACAAAAAATACATTATACTAAAAGTTTATATTATTATACTATTTAACCCAAAAACAATGTTAAATTAATTATTATTAGTGATTAGTGATAATTTTTCCCAAATAAATGAAAAGATAAAAAATGAATATTATGGTTGATCTTCAGCTGGGCCAAACTCCGGGTTATGAGTTATTTTCAATTTTAATACCCAAAACAAAATTAAAATAATCTTCAATCCTGAGTAAAAACACCGACCCAATCCTTCTTGACACTATCACTCCCACTTGATCAAGAACACATCTTTCAGATCAATTTTAAAAACCCATCACTCAGATTTTGTATTCGGAACATCCATCAATTGGGTAAAGATAGATCATCAACAATGGCGGTAGCAGGAAGAGGAGGCGGTTCTGGGTCGGGTATTCGGAGCGTAATGTCATATCCGATCTTTGTTTCCCTCATTCTTTGTTTCCTCTTCCTTGCTGCTCTTAAACTTCTTATTACTTTGCCTTATTCTTCTTCCTCAGATCCTGTATGTTACTTTTCTCTTTCTTTTATCTAATGTTTTGAATCATTACTGTTGGGGTAAATTTTAAGATAATGATAAAGCTGTTAGTTTTGTGAATTTTTTGTGGGTTTTGTGTTATTTTGAATGATTGTTATAGTAAATTATGTTTAACTGTTAGTGTAATCTTTTATGTTATTGTTAAATTTGTGAATATTGTAACTTTGTTGAGGATTGTGATTAGTTTTGATTGTTAGATGTAGTAATTGCTGTGGAACTCCTAGAGTAAGCTTATATGGTTAGTGGCAAATTCAGGATACTAGTATAGGTTAGGCAGAACAGAATCCCTTCATTTTTGCTGTACCAACTGGCAAACAACTCAGCTTCCATTCTTGTTTTATGTTGCACAATTCAATATTAATAGGGTTTATAATCAAATTACCCAGACTCATGGCATAGATAGGCCGGTCTAGATTTCCCTGTCTACGTTAATCAAAAAGTTATAGTTTTGTGTGTTTTGTAATGTTGATCGATAGTTACTGTGATCGTTGTTGAGTTGCAATCAAATTGGTGGATTTTGTATGTTGGAACTTGGAAGTGATGACGAAAATAAATAAGTGATGTAGATAATTTAAAAAAAATTGAATTTAGAATTATATATTATGAATAGGACGAAGATTTGAACAATAAATTAGATGGAGGATTATGTTAATGGCGATGAGATCTTATAAAACTTGTAAAATTAATAGTATATTCGTAAATGGTGATGAGTTTTGAACGTCAATAGTGATGGGATTTATATGTGCAAGTGCAATGGTATTCATATATGTTAGTGGTGATTTTGGTTAGGATGACGATGATTGACCTCTGAGCTTGAAATTGTAAACCAGGACCTTCATTTCAGAAGCAAACCATTTTTGTAGACTCATCTAACTCTACACGTTGATATTTCTTGTTTTTATTTTTGATCTATGGGATGTCAATTAACCTATTGGTATCCCTTGGATCCGCCAATGGCGATTGGAAAATTTGGTTAAATTAGTTGGAAGGGATTAGTTACGTGAATTTTTGCAAAACTGGCAAATGTTCGTGCAATTTAGTTCTTGTTTTTTTTGTATGACTGAATATAGAGGTTAGACCAGAACTTTTTTTTTAAGCTAAATTCCAAAAGTATTTGGAAATATAGGAGCTTCCCTAAACTATTTGGAAAAATAAGCTTTTGGGCTGTTCGCAGTTAGTAACTGCGAACAAATAGCTTAATGGGCTGAAGGCTGGGTTTTTGGGCATCAGTTCTGTTCGCAGTTACTAACTGCGAACAGACCTGTTTTGCATTTTTGGTCTGTTCGCAGTTAGTAACTGCGAACAGAACTGATGCCTTAATACAAACCAGTAGCTTGTTTTGCGAGGCATTCTCCATTTCTCCATTTCTTACATGTTCAATATAATTAAGTTAAGGTAACGAATTATATGTAAACATCAAAGTAAATAATTAAAATACTTAAAATACATAATTCATCGTCCAAAATACAAATACAACAAAAAATTGTTCAACTAAAAAAGTACACTAATTAACCACGTTGGCGTTGTGCACAACTACGCCTGTTATGTCTTGTGCCGTTGCATATGCCACATTTGAGACCTCTATCCGTACGATCATCCATCTCATTACGCAATCTCTTTGACCGTGGACGTCCCTTTGTTCTTACTCTACTAGTATCAGCAATCAGACGAGGGCCATTGTATTCCCTCCATTGAGTAGAGTCAAGCACAGGTTCAAATTGAGGCTCATAAGTCCTCATGTAGCTAGTTGTGCGAAAACGCCGATCGACAAAAGTGTCTTCAAATAAGCTATATGCAGAAATACAGCTAACACGTGTGAACAAGGATAGTGGAAAACTCGAACTTTTTTACAAGTGCAAGTGCGGTTTGAAAAGTTAACAGTGTAACGCTTTCCGCCTTTGCGTTCTATTCGTTCGCCTTTTCCGGTTGTGACTTCGTATTTGCCATTTGTTATGTCAAATGGCTCTACGCTGTGATATCGTGCTTTACGTCGATTTGCTTCTATTTTTCTCTCAACATAGACAGTGTACGGATGATTAGAAGCAAGTCGTTCTCTAGCTATTTCCCTTTTTTTCACGAACCACTTGTTTACACGGTAAAAAGTAAGTTCAACAATAGCTGCAACGGGTAGAAATCTAGCACCTTTCATGACGCCGTTGAAGACCTAAGCAATGTTCGTGGTAGCATAACCATATCGGTGACCCCCATCAAATGCTATTGACCATTTCTCCATATCCATCTCACTTATGTATGCAAAAGCCTGTTCACTCATATGACGAATGCGCCTTAAACCTTTGCTTGCTTTTTGTCTTTTTCGTTGAAAAGCAGTAGCAATAAATAGTTTTTTCACCTCAACATTCTTTATATGAGTATTCAAATTTGAAGCAACATGGCGAATGCAAAAGCGATGGTATGCATCTGGAGGGGTCCATCCACTATCAACATCATTCATGGCAGCTATAATTCCCGGGTGGCGATCAGATATGACACATAAACCTCTCCTGTTGGTTACTCGATGTCGAATACATGCCATAAACCAAGACCAGCTATCAACATTTTCTTCTTCGACAAGAGCAAATGCTAATGGCATAAGTTGATTGTTCCCATCGATGCCAATAGCAGTCAGTAGCTTTCCTTTGTATTTTCCATACAAATGAGTCCAATCAATGACAAGTACAGGAAGGCAATGCGCAAATCCATCAATGCAAGGCTTGAATGCCCAAAATAACTTTTTGAAAACATTTACACCAGGGCGCTCTGATTTGTATACCCATTCCACAGCCATACCTGGGTGTGCATCTCTCAAAGCTTGCATGTAACGGGGGAGACGCTCGTATGACTCTTCCCAATTACCATAAATCTCTGTGATTGCAGCTTGCTTTCCAGTCCATGCTTTGAAGTAACTAATCCTGTGATGGTACGTTGTGTTTACCATCTCAATGATCACACCAACCTTAAGAGTTGGATCCACCCGAACACATTCTTTGATAAAATTACCAATGATAGATGAATTCAAATGGCGTGCACCCAAGCTATGGTTGTCGCTAACACAAGTAGATGTGTGTGGACCTTTATAAGTCACTATAGTCCAATCACTATTCTTTTGGCGAGCACGAAGTTTCCAACCACAAGAATTGGGACACACTAAATCAAGCACTCTTGTTAGACGTTCGACATGTATATGATTGATTAGCCTTGATGCAATAACTCTTCACCGCTTCAATCAAATTTTTCTTGCTCGAAAACTCCATACCCTTAACAAATTCATCTCCCTCAAGACTACATGAATTTTGAGCCCCCATAGTCCAATCACCTCTTTCTCCATCCTCTTCTAATTGATCATAAAAAGGAACAGAAGACGATGTGGTCTGTGTAGGTTGAACATTGTCACCTACATTAACAAGCACTAACTGTTGTTCACGTTCAACCCCTTCATCATTCCCTTCTCCTTCATCACTCAAATCATCTTCATCATAATCTCCCTCATCACTTAAACCATCTTCATCATAGTCAAGCCCTCCATCATTACTTACTCTCTCATTATCAAGATAAGTTTCTTCCTCATTGAACACATATTGTTCAATAGAGCCGTGGTATTGTGGGCTAGAACTTGATTCGGTTCTAACATTATTAGTTGGGTCAGATGTTAGAGACACAGGAGTGAACATTTGGGAAGGAGGGCGATCAAATTGGGTCAGGTGCTCCATCATTCCAGTGAATGATTGCATGAATGGAGCCGAAGAAGGGACATTTTCATTGATATTTATAGGGACTTGTTCAATAAATATCTCCGTACTAGTACATCCCAAATTCCTAACAAGAGCCCACAAAACATTCATTGAGTACTCATCATCAAGTGACACCACGGTAGATGTCGATTGGCTAGTAGGGTATTTCATTTTCAGTCTTAATTCTACCATATGTCTATCAAAACCATAAACTTTATACAACAACTCAACAAACTCACAAAGAGACATATCAATTCTTGCAACAATAGGTCTTAGACTTCCACCTTGATATATCACTACATTATTATTTTCAACAATAACACCATTCCATCTACACATCAAAGGACAATCCATAACTAGAAGAACTTAGAACTCTAAAAATTAAAAGGAAATTAGTTCAATAAACATACCTTTAATAAGCAAATAAGGGATGATAGCAATGATATCTAAGGAAATAAGGGATGATATCTAAGCAAAGTCAAAAATGGGGAAGAAGTTGAAGGAGGAAATATAGAATTTAGAGGATTAGGGTTTGTTTGTGAAAGAGGGAAAGAGAGAAATGGGCTCGAAAATAAGCTACTGGAATGTTATAAGTGTCGGAATTCTGTTCGCAGTTAGTAACTGCGAACAGAACAAAAACAGCAAAAGGGTTGTTCGCAGTTACTAACTGCGAACAGACCAAAAACATGAAAATAGTCTGTTCGCAGTTACTAACTGCGAACAGAGCTGAAACACAAACCCTGCCCAAAACCCAGCCTTCAGCCCATTAAGCTATCTGTTCGCAGTTAGTAACTGTGAACAGCCAATAAGCTTATTTTTCCAAATAGTTTGGGGGAGCTCTTATATATCCAAATATTTTTGGATTTTAGCTTAAAAAAAAAAAGTTCGGTTAGACCATGTGGTGGGATTTGTAAGTTGTATACTATATGAAATTAAGATATAGGCATTTGATAAGGATCAAATTGCTGAAACAGGAGATGGCAATGACAGGGAATGCGTATATTCATAGGTCATTTTTAGCTTTGAAGTCAGATCCGTTGAAAACAAGGCTTGATTTAATTCATAAACAGGCTCGTGATCATATGATGCTTGTTAATGCATATGCTTCCTATGCACGGAAGCTGAAACTCGATAATTCACGGCAGCTTAAGATGTATGATGAGTTGGCACAGAATTTCACGGACATGTCGTCTAAACCCGCTTATCGTGCTGCTTTGTTTGAGACCGAAGGCTCTGTTGATGAGGATACTTTGAGGCAATTCGAGAGAGAAGTGAAAGATAAAGTAAAGACTGCAAGGGCAATGATTTCCGAAGCTAAAGAGTCATATGATAACCAGTTGAAGATTCAGAAGTTAAAGGACACCATATTTGCAGTTCACGAGCAGTTTCTCAAAGCTAAAAAGAATGGTGCAATAGCAAGCTACATTTCTGCAAAGTCTGTGCCTAAAAGTTTGCATTGCCTTGCAATGAGGCTTGTTGGTGAGAGAATTGCAAATCCAGATAAATACAAGGACGAAGAGCCAAGACCTGAATTTGAAGACCCAACCTTGTATCATTATGCGATATTCTCTGAAAATGTTATTGCAGTATCAGTCGTTGTAAATTCAGTGGTGAAGAATGCTAAAGAGCCTTGGAAGCATGTTTTTCATGTGGTGACAGATAGGAAAATTGTTGCAGCAATGAAGGTTTGGTTTAAGATGAGACCTGCCGAAGGGGGAGCCCATGTTGAAATGAAAGCTATGGAAGACTTTACATTTTTGAACCCATCTTATGTGCCGGTGCTTAGACAACTTGAATCCGTCAAGTCACAAACACATGACTCTGAAAATCAGGCCGAGAATGCCGCTAAAGATTTGAACAACTTGAAATTTACAATTTCCAAAGACTTGTCAATGTTGAGTCATCTTCGTTTTTACTTGCCAGAGATGTATCCTGACCTGCACCGTATTGTGCTCTTGGATGATGATGTTGTGGTTCAGAAGGATTTGACTGATCTATGGAATGTCGACCTCGATGGTAAGGTGAATGGGGCTGTCGAGACATGCTTTGGTTCCTTCCATAGGTACTCGAAATACTTGAACTTTACTCATCCTTTAATTAAGGAGAATTTCAACCCCAAAGCGTGTGCGTGGGCATATGGGATGAACGTATTCGACTTGGATGCTTGGAGGCGTGAGAAATGCACGGAGCAGTACCATTACTGGCAGAACTTGGTATAAAATTACCTCCTTCCTGGGCTTCTTTTGGTTTTTTTTTTAATGTATTTTTTCTATGTTTTTGTTTCATTATGCTAAGCTGGATTCTTTTTTTAATTTAACTGTATTTCTTTAGAATGAAGACGGTAGCTTGTGGCAGTTAGGAACATTACCGGCTGGCCTGGCTACATTCTACTCAAAAACTAAGTCATTGGACAAATCCTGGCATGTCCTCGGGCTTGGTTACAATCCGAGCGTGAGCATGGATGAGATTACCAATGCAGCCGTCATTCATTTTAGTGGGAGCATGAAGCCTTGGCTTGATATTGCGATGAATCAATATAAGGAGCTATGGACAAAATATGTGGATAACGACATGGAGTTGCTGCGCATGTGCAATTTCGGCCTGTAGATGTTTACAATT
The DNA here is from genome assembly GCA_019425755.1 of Amaranthus cruentus. Classification (NCBI taxonomy): domain Eukaryota; kingdom Viridiplantae; phylum Streptophyta; class Magnoliopsida; order Caryophyllales; family Amaranthaceae; genus Amaranthus; species Amaranthus cruentus. Next base: position 15,903,736 of record CM033466.1, read on the forward strand.
CTCCTCTTTCGGCAGACAGGTAACTAGAAAGTGTTATATAGTCAACGATTGATCCGAGTTACTTTTACTCATTAGATCTGCTTGCGACTTCCTCAGAGAAGTTTAGTTATGCTAACACCATTCTTTTTTACATATTGGTTTTATATTTTCTATTTTGATCCATCGTTCATGTTCCATCAGCCACTAAGGTGCTCCTGTCGGGCTGTTGTGAAACACCCAACTCGGGTATTTTATGTCAGGATGTATTTTTTCCTTATACGAGTCAAGTGACTGGATGGAAATTACACAATTGCTGTTGCTAGTTCTTAATTGTATGTATAGATAACTTGATTGATTGAAAGTGGTTTACATAAGTGTTCTCTTATTTGCTGAAGGAACGAAGAAAGTAGTTTACTAGTTGGAGTAGCTCATGAATATTTAATGATCCCCAGCCCCTAAGGCCTTGGATACATCATATTCATTGGAAGAGCTTGGAAATTCACTTGTTTTGACTTCTTTGTAGAGTTTTGACAGTAGTGTGTGGTGATTCAAAGTTGTATATTTTGAATATCCCGTTGTATGTATTTCTAAATAGTGTTTGAATCTCATTAAAACACCGACTACTACGTCGAACGTGCCTTATATCAGCCTAGCCTCCAAAAACTATAGGTTATCTTATCGTATTGCATTCTTTTAGATAATTAATATCATGTATCTACATAAATTAGGAATGCTTCAATAAATCAATATCCTCCCCCCTTTGAAAACTAGTTGCACGTTATACTACCTCAAATAAATTTGACACTATAGATTAGACGATCAAAGGGACTGATTTATTAGTTCATATAAACAACCCAATTGTTACTTGGCATCGAAATGTTACTCTGCCTTTCCAAATTGATTCTTTATCAGAACATGCCTTATATTAGTTTATATAGGTCTATAATTATTTTAATCAAATAGGAACATATTTTGAGACGGAAAGAGTACAAAATTTAGTAGTAATTTCTTAGAATATGCTCTTTGAATTTATTCTTCAGGCATCGGAATCTTGTTTGCTATATTAAAATTTCTGGTTGTGATGAGTTGTTGTATATAGGCAGCTAATGTGCACTTTTCTTCAGACTGCATTACTAAAATACTCAGCAAAGGAGCTTGTTTAAGGCCTAGAACAGCTGACGGTTAAATATACTTTATGTGTCGCTTTGAGTTTGCACCATATAAATTAATTATGTGAGGCTTTTTAGCCATATCCCATATGGTGCAAACTTAAAGGATGAAGATAGTACATTGTTACCATCATCTAATGACCTTTTTTTCCAGCCAACTCTCTTCAACATATTAGCTTATGTTATCAGAATATATTTTCTTTCTTCTATGCTTTTTTGTTCCCATTTTTTATCCTTACAAATTTAGTGATTGGTTTAATTATGTGGATATTGATTTAATGATAGATATCTTGACAGAGTCATGAACCGTGATCCTCTTTATAAAAAGTTTTTGTGTTTTTCTTTTTGCAATACTTCCGAATTTCAGCTATGGTTGGTTAAAAATAGGAAGTTCGTGTATGAATTTAAGTTTGATCTAATTTAAATGTTGGCGCTCATTGAACGCATGCACTTCATCTTCATGTATCGGCCTAATGACGAGTTGTTCAAGTCAAATACTCTGATTGTTCTAGGATTGACTCGTATTTGTTAGCATGATTCGACTTGTCTAATCGGTAAAATCATATAGCTATGTACAACTGGTACACAAGATAAAATTTGAAATCGAATCTCATATACGACACTTGCCTTTATGGATGGATTGTTGGACTATTTCCAAAAATACTCATTTGGCTCTTAAGTTTGTCACTTAGAAGCATCAACTACATTACAAGGCCTTAATTCTAACAGATTGAGGTAAGTTCCATGAATGAATAGATCGTTATCAATTATCAAGTATTTTTCTCCCTTTATTTCAATTTTGTACCATTGACTGTTGGGCATCCCCTTGGAAACTGCTCTACTACTTTTCCCTAAAGCTTTAATTTCTGCCTTTTGTTAACATCCAATCCCTTTTGTACTGCAATTTCAGAAATACTATTATTTATAATTGTTCATTTAATTGCTTTTGTACTATACTAATATCTAATACTACCTGAATTCAGTTGTTTGAAGAATGCATTAATTCCTAAAGTGATTTTTATATAACATCACCAAACAGAATATCCCACAGCATATAAGAAAGAATGTGTGGGTTCCCTCTTTCCTTTTCTTAAACATTGCCACCCACACATGTCACCCATCATTAACACTAGTTTTTCTTTTGTCCTTTATTTCCTTTCTCCCCCCTCATCATCTTCTTCTTTTTCGAGTCGCCGCATCCCACTAACATAAACTAATAATTTAAAAAAGAGAGGTAAAGGTAGTGTCATTCGCTATTAATTTTGGTAATTAGAAATTTATATCTTATCTTTTAAAAATCACTTAGACTGCGAGCTATTTAATGGCATTGGGGTATTCAAGGGCGGATTTAGACCATAGCAATGCTGTCACTTGACAACATTTGATATTGGCAGAGTTGGTTATATAGCTTATCTTTCACCCAATTGACCAGTGTTCGAACCCTTTATAATGCGAAGTTTTTTTTAACTTGAATTCATTGACATCATTTGATTTTTTTTTTCTGAATTCGCCACTGGGATATTAAACTCCTAAAATTGTCGAGATTACTCACTAAGAAAAGGTCACATGTATCCGATTACTCAATAGGAAATTTTGTCAAAGAATTATGAAACAACTACTTTGTTCGTCCCACGAGTTAATTAAGATTAGATTTTTGGTACATGGGCCAATACAAGGAGTAGGAGTCGAGTTATACTCCTTCCGTTTCTTTAAATTTGCTACACTACGTCTAAAAACTCCCTTTTTTGATTTGCGTTAATCAAAACCTTTTCAAACTTCTGTTTATTGTTTAAAACTAAATGTCTATGAATCTGTTTTGTGGGATGATAGTGTCTCATTTGATGTGAGCTGAGTTATTGAAGCATGCACATCAAGCTAATGCAGTTTAAATCTCTTAGACTTCAATCAACTGATTTAGCTTACATTTGTTGAAACTGATTGTTACTATTAAACGTAAATTAGAAACAATCTCTTTGTTATTGCCATTTGCCGGGACACATTATATAAATTTGACTCCTCAAACTCCGCTTAAGGTGGGAGCCACCTAATTATGTTGGGCTGGCAACTTTGTTATCTAGGTAATTCTATGTTAATTTACTAGAAAAAAAAGCATTACTACACAACTCAACATGAACACTATTTCCTTAATACAAAATGGTTACTCTCAGTATTTTTGAATTTGCTACACAACATTCAAAAGCTCTCATTTCGATTTGTACGTAGCAAATTCAATGAGACAGAATCTAAATCTACCCTTCAAAAAACCCTATACTTGAGAACCACAAGTGCAAATATGGTTAAAAGGAGGAGCTTGAATTGGAGAAGGAGCAGCAACATAAGTAGGTTTATCATCTCCGGCCATAATGACTACGATCTTTGGTTTTGAATCGAGCTCGGTTTTGGGCCGAACGACCAGCATTTGGCAGCCGATTTGGTCCCCATAGGAGGTTGAAATGGAGCTCCTATGAAGGCGCTTTCGGTAGGAACAAGCAAGCATAAGCAAAGCAGCTGCAATACATCCCATAAGTAAAACTACTGCACTAAATAGGTAAGGTGTTGGAGAGTTCCATCTCCATACTGGTAAACTTGTTGTAATATGAGTATTACTATTATTAGTATGTGTTACTCCCATTTTTGTTTGTGATTGCTAAAATGATTTCTATTTTTGGTTTGTGTTACAACTTACAAGCTAAGAGATTAAAGGATGGATGTATTTATAGTTGAAGAAGATGTAAAGAAAAATATTGGTAAGAAATAAGAAGTGAAAGAAGTTTTTTTGCTTGTGGTTTTACTATAATAGCCTTCTTAAAGGAAGATTCTTTGTTGTTTCCCTTGGTTTTGAGGAGTGGGGTACAAGTATGAAGTATTTAAGAAACTGGACTCATTTAACTCATTAAATTAATTATGCTAAGATTTAATTTATTGTGATTATAAAGTAAATACAAATTAATTAGGCCTTGTGTGGATTTGTAGTTTTTGGGCTTTAGTGAAAAATGAAAAATCTACTTTAAGGTATGTATATTCATTTGTATAATAAATGAACACAAATTCTTGTGAGAGATGGACTCTTTGAGAGATCATCTTTAATTGGGTTGGCTCATTAGGAAAATATAGAGTAAATGTAGGCAATAAGCTTTAATGGAATAGGCTTGAGAGACGTCTCTCAGAAAGACGGTCTCTCAAGAGAGTAGTTGATAAATGAATAATCCTAGTTATAGATAAGTAACAATGGAGTTGTTTCAAGTTACGTCAAGTTAAGGTTATAATTCAATCGTATTAATTCTCAATATCTAATTTTAGGTCTTGAAAAAATATTTAAATAATTTTAAATTTATCGAGTATAAATAATATATTATAGAGCTTTAGACTTGAGGTGATGGATGGATGATGAAACTTTATGTCATGTTGGGTGATCAATGGAGGGCGTATGTTGGAGCTTAGAGGTGTCCAACCATAAAAAGTAAATTATATTGGATTTCTAAGTAGAATGGTTAAAATGACAAATATTTAAGTAAATGTATCTTTTTTTGTTTTCGTCTAATTATCATAGTTAATTTCAAGATTCCTCATATTTTAATTTACGGGTTTAGTTCTGCTTTTGATAAGTTGTCAAGAAATGAACCAAGTCAACTAAAAGTTGAAACTTAGTTAATCATATTGGTCAATAAATGTTTGTTTTTTTGTTCACGGTAATATAAGCTGAGGGAAAGAGAGGACTAAGAGAGAAGATGATGAGAATTAACCTCATGTTCCTCTTGAAACAAGCAATAATATTTAAACAGAGATAAAACATGATTCTGATTTGTAATTTTAACAAGTAATTGAACATGATTCTTTGTTAGGATTACTTATGAATTTATGAAATGATATGAAAGGAGACTAAAGTATGAATTATGAACAGTGCATCTGCATCTGAGGTAAGATTGTAGTGAGAACAACAGAACCATCCATTGATTTCATAGTAATGAGTCATTATAAAACTATTGGTTCAAAGAATGTGTAGTGCAATAAATGGCACTGCCACCCTTTTTAGGTTCATGTTACCAATTATGTCGACATTTCATGCATCATTCTTCATTAATTCATCTTACCACTACGATTTTCATCCTCTTGTACGACCTAGCCTTTATAAGAGGGTATTTAATTTATGTTTTGTGTGTATCGGTAATCGGTATATAATCTCACATTCAACATTAATTCATCACCTATTGTTCTTATCATTAATTTTTACACCTTTTTCTCATCCAACATAAATAAGCTATATTATAGCCAAAAAAAAAAATAAAAATAAACACTAATTATATATAAGAAAAACTTTGAAAGGAAAAATACATAAAAACTGCTCAAAACAAAGACAAAACTTGACACCAAATAAGGCTTAAGAAAACCACAGAGAAAGCATAAGCCCATCAAGGCAAGACATGAATTGTTGCATATTCTTCCTTTAATCAGCAACAATAATTGTTGCGTGTTTATTTTCCCAACGGTTATATCCTAATCCTTCTTATTTTGTGTGTTTTGCAATTTGATTTTCCTACGCTATATTGATGCTACTCATCTCTTTTTTTGCATGGCACTTACTGCCTATTCCTTGAGGCCTTGATATTGTTCATAACACTGAGTTGATGACCATGACCATGACCATGTTTTATTCTGATAAAGATATGTAGTATTAAATTGCTCATTGATTTTTAACAATTAAATTATACATGCAAATATGCAATTATCGTCATTCAAATAATGCATTTGTAAATCAAAAAATTAATCATTGATAAAACATCAATGAGATTACGCATTTATATCCTATAACTTTTTAACTAATGTCAATTTTATAAAGGATGACCATCATACAATACCTTATTACATAAATTAGCAATTACGTTTTTGATAATTTAAGAAAGGATATTTATTTAATGACTCTAAATAGCAAATTAGTTCATCCATCATCTTTAATTTATAAGGACAAAAAAATTGCTAACTGTCTTGTCTCAACCACTTAGGAGTTAGGACTAGGCTTCCTCTTTACATGGTCGAGAAGTCGCGTATGCTTATGTAACCAATCAAGTTAACACTTTATTTATACCCAAAAAACAATTCAAATAATATTTTGGGGTTTTCCTTTCCAAGAAGTCTCAAGTAGTTTTGACATAAATCTTAGTACTCAATCAACTATTTAAATTTATGATAAGGGTATGAGGAGGGAAGAAAGACAACAACTCATATCCATATAGAAGAATGCGGGAAAAGAGCCTTCCGACTCGAAATTAAGCCTCCCTACTCAAAATAAAATACTCAAAACACAGATTGATACATAAATTGAAAAATTATCTTGATACATAATATATGAATTCTAAGAACTTCTTTTAAATATAAACAACATAAAATAATATTATAATTATAACTAGCAATAAATAATATGTCATTAATTAAAGTTGGAGTTCTAAATTATATTTGAGTTTGAAATAGACTAATTTGAGCTTCAATTTTGTAGTTGGACAAAGTTTGGGCTCAAGTAGAGTTCAAAATTAAACATTGAGATTTGTTCGCATGAATAAAACTTACTTCCTCCGTTTTATAATACTTACTACTTACTACTGAGTGTGATATGTTGTGCGAGAGCGAAGTACAAGAGAATATCTAATGTTGACATCATCAAATTTGTTGCTTTCTATTTCTATGTTAATTCTATACCATTAGTCTCTCTCCTTTCCTCTCCCTTTCTGTTAAAATTGGTGGTGAATGCTGATTTCATCACTAACCAATCATAGCATTCCACCAACAATTTTAAAGCACTTTAACTTGAAGCTAAAGCATAAGAAACATTAAATAATATGGAGTATATATAGCTTTTTGATTTGCCATTCATAATAACTACGTTTTAAGATAAAATATTATTATTAAAAAGTGATAATTTTATTAAAACAGATTAAAATTAATTTCTTTATAATTTTTTCTAATATAAAATAATTTTTTTTACTTTAGGTTTATGAATTTGTTTCATTATGAAAATTTTTAAATTAATAATGAAGTAAGCTCATGTTAAGAACAAAGAAATAATTTATACTATTTTATTTTTTGATAAAAAGTATTTCTATGAAATAATAAATCTTTCTAAAATCATATGATAAGCTAAATAATTTAATTTTCCAATAACTCTAGTCTATTATTAAGAAACAAGAAAACGCTATATTAATTTGGATATTGCAACCTAATTAAAAATTTATGGAGTACTAAATGATGCGTCTTGCATTGTTATTTGAGTATTTATTTTATTTGCAGATTTTTTTCATCTAACTGAAAACTCCTTATTCTCTTAGATAAATGTATGGTTTTCCACCTTACAACCGACTTGTTCTGACTGGTATGATTCTTTAATAATAATCATAAATTAACGGAGAGCAATATATATTACAAAATCTATTTATGTATAATAATCAATTTTTGCTCATATAAAAGTTATTTTAGAACTTTAATTAACTACTTCTATTTCACCCAAGAACATATAGACATCAATTCATCTATATGAAAATAGATATAGACATATAGTCATAGTAATAGATGTTTATATTCTTCAATACACATCTAATTTTCTCCAAAATTGCAGCCCAAATTACAATGGACCAAAACTACCCAAAAAAAAATTAGTAAAAAAAAAAATCATGACAAAATTTTGATGCATACTGTCATAAACTAATTAATCAGCAGCTTAAGCAGGAAGAGAACTATTCATATGACCACCGTGTGCGGTGGCCGAGACAGTGGTGGTAGGTATGGCTATACATGTAGGGTTATCATTTCCGGCCATGATGACGGCGATTTTTGGTACGTCTAGGACCACCATGTTATCAATGATCACTGGTTTTTCAACATCAATGGAGGAAGAAGAAGAAGATGAAGAACTTTTGTTCCTATCTGAACAAGCTAGTATTATTAGTGCTATGGAAATAAGCCCTAACATTAAAGCTAACCCACCAAATAAATATGGGATTGGTGAATTCCATCTCATTATTTCTGTTGATGATGAAGAATTAGGGCTTGCCATTTTTTTAATTCTAGTTGTTTTGATGGTTTGGATTGTGAAAAGATGGACCATATATCATCAATATTTATAGTAAATTTATGTGGTATACTATTTACTCCTCTAATTTTTTTTGGAGAGTATGAGTATGGTCTGTCCGCTACCTTATTTTTTCTCCAAACTCTCTTATATGCGAAATACTAAATTGATAATAAAAAAAAAAGGGAAGAAAGTATATTATATGTTGCATTGCCACTAACAACAGTTTATATGATCTCTTAAGATATGGTGGAAAGTGGAATGTACTTTTTTTGTAACTTTGGATTATATTATAGCCCATAATTTTTAATTGCCATTTAATTATGCTTTTGATATTAATTTATGATTATCAATATGATTATTATTGTGAGATGATCATAAGAATTTGAGGGTTGAGCTTTGTTTGACTAATTCTGTACATGAAAGGCCCCTAAAAACTAAAAAGTACTTGGGTACATTGTATTTGTTTGCATACACATTCAATCATTCATCTTATAGACCACGATAATTTCGTGAAACTAATAACAAAGTGTTGAGAAGCTTGCTTCAAAGCATGTAATTCTTTAGTTCGATCACTTAATTTGTCGTATTTCTTAATCTAGTCTGTTCTAATGAATTTATTTATTTAATCTCATCACTTTTAGTTTTTATATTCTCTCTTTTTTTAAAAAAATATTTCACAATTTCAATTTATTTTACCCAACTTTTTAATCTTTGTGCTAAAAACAACTAAATCAAAATGACTGGGTGGGGTTATTATATTGATGAGTATGTAATTCTTTAGGCATTTGTGCGTATAATAGATAAGGAACCAACTCAATTAAAAAACTAAATCTATGATTGTAGCATCATGAGATGTTATATACTTTATCATACCTATTAGACAAGAGCCTTTTTGGACTTGTGGAGCTAAAAGTGTAGAAGAAGCGCTAAGCTTTCTTATTATTGACAGCTTGACGCTAAATATTTTGTCACAGGCTAAGTATTTATTGAATAATAGTTGTCCATTTTTTATTCATGTTATATGAATTTATTATGATATACAATAATAACACATAACAATAAGAGTTATATTCAAATGTTTAAAAAATTTAAGATAAAATTATACATTGATTAATATATTTTATATTAATATTTCTTTATAATTAGTTTCTTATTGAACAATGAGCAACATCATATCTATGAAAGATTTTTGTTACTTTTTTTTTGGAGACATACATAATTACATATAGCGCAAAAACATTATCAAGATGTGAATTTGATGGCAAGCTATGTGTACCCATTATGAGAATTGTACCCTACATTAATGACTTCATCATCTAGTGTTCCAAATAGTCTCCTAATGAATATAGGTCCCTCCACTTTCTTTTGTCCGATGAAATTTTTTGATATATGTTGTATCCACGTCATAAAAATTTATATTCAAGTATATAAATGTTACTCTCTCCGTTCTTTTAAGTTTGTTCACATTACTATAACGGGCAGTTTCAAAAGTTTGTCCTATTTAGAATACTTTTCTATTTTGAAAAGTTTTTATCTTCCATCTACTCTCTTTATCCCTCATTTAACCCTCATTTCTCTCTCATAATACCAATACAATCATTAATTCACACCACTATTCTAATAAAATAATACCCACTATCTACAAAGATTCCACCTTTCTTAATTTGTGTGAAATCTTCAAATACAATTATTAATTCACACCACTATTCTAATAAAATAATATCCACTATCTACAAAGATTCCACTTTTCTTAATTTGTGTGAAATCTTCAAATAGGACAATAAAAAAAGAACGGAGGGAGTATGAAACTTCGATTATTAAATAAAATTTTTAATTAATTTTTTTAATGTGGACTTGTGGTATTAGAGTTTATGTATATTATAAAAATATAAAAATAAAAATAAAAATTTAAAATCAAGTGTGAGAAAATATATCTATAAGATATTATGAGGTTGCAATCATTAGCCTAAGTTTATAATTGATTTGTTTTTTTGACAAATTATCACAAAATTGACCACCATTACAATAAAATAAATAAATAAATTTATCAATAAAATATCACAAAATGTATCCATTAATAAAGTTCACTAGAAATAGGAGTCAAAAACAATGAAAAAAGTTTGATTAGATAAAAATGGGTGGTTTTGTTTAGCATGATCGAGCCGTCGCGTCCAATATGTACGAAATTATTTATCCATTTTCCATTCCAATATACAGAAGTATTTGGTACTTTTGCTTATGTCAAATACAACTAAACTTAGCATCATTTACTATTTACTAGAAGACTTGGATGTTTGTGGGATGTTTCATGAAACATAATGTATTGTTCACTCATACTCATTACCTAACCATACTCCTTTTGAAGTCAATTAAGGTGGTGTATTAAGCACATCCTGATCAAAACAAATATTTATATATTTTCTATTTTCTAAGTGGTGCATAAATTGCATCTATCACTATACAAACTTGAAGCTATATTGGCTTGACAATGCTCGCAGAGTGGTTGCCATGCTAATTTAAAATATCAACTAAACTTCAAACTAATTAACAGCTACTTTGCAATATTGTCGTGATCGTTAATTGTTTTGAGTTCAAAAATACTTGATAATATGATCGGCCAAAAAAATATGATTCATGTTTGGTCGAATTTTTTGACCAACAAGTTGATCAGTGCTTGGTGGGAAAGATGGTCTCTAACGTATGCTAGCTATAAAGTGGTTGGTAGTTGGTGGATGGTCGCTTATGTATATCAACCAGATGATAATTTTCGACCAAAAGTGGACGGTCAGTATATTTTAGTTGATATTTATTCAAGCATATTTTTTAGGGACTATTATTACTCTCAATCATAATTTTTAAACATACACGTACTGTCAAGTATCAACTATTTACCAATGAATTTACATGGTCTTTCTATATTTGTCTCAAGTGTCAATCATTTTCGTATCTAATTAGAAATTAAGCCCTTTTATTTAAAAATACTTTAGATTTAAATAATTTATCAACCGGAAAAGAAGGGTGGAAATGGAATAATAACAGAACAAAACTAGAATAGATTGTAAAACTACTTTTGTTACACCAAAGAAATTAATAAATAAAAATAGTAGTATTTGTTTCCACTTATTATTATTAGTATCCCAATAAATGACGAACGTCTACAAATGCTTTTGCAAATTCTTGACCTTTTGATGACCTTAAAGAGTAAGGACAAAATATAATGTTCTTACTAGTTATGGTGTTCAGAAAACATAATATACCAGGAGTACCATGCGAAATGGTTTAGGGCCTGATTTTTCAGAAATTCAATTTTTCTTTTCAAATTTTTTTAAAAAATTAAATCAAAAATTCCTTTTTTGTCGTTTCATTTTTTTCAATTTCATAGTATTGGAAAATTATTATTGACTTTTATTATTTGTTTTCAATTCCAAAAAGCTCTTAAAATTCCCAAATTAGTATTATTAAACTTTTCTCCTTTTTCTATTATTTTCCTTTTTTGTCATTTCTGTTTTTGGTTTATTTCTGACATTAAAATGAATTCTTTGTTTGCACTTCTTAATAAATCACTATAAAACGAATTTACCCTTCACAATAATGGTATAATATCAATTATCATCCAAAACAAACAGATAGGATAATACTAAACATGAATAAATAAGATAATAGTATATATTATCCTATTTGTTCATGTTTTGGATGGTAATGGTTAATTGTACCATTATGAAAAGACTTGGGTTCGATTCATGTCATCTCTATCAGCCTTGCATCTTGGGTATAAAACTTTTTTTTAATCCATTTGAATATTTTTATTAAGAAAGTAGTTTATATAGATTACGATATTAATACATCATTTCATCATATATTGAATTCATGTTATTTGAAAAATTATTTTCATTTATAATTGAATATTTGAAAATTCTTTAATAATAGTGATTTTATTTTTAAATATGGAGACTATTAATATAAAAATATATAAATATGTATTATTTGTCGAAACTGATCTTTTAAAATTAGCTAAGCTAATAAGACTATAATCATTTGTGCAACTGCTCTTTGTGCTCATGACTTTGAGACCCGAGGTCCACCTTGTATAAGCATAATATGATTTCAGCGTCTTCTAGAAGGGAATAATAAAGTAAAACCAATAAAAAATGAGATATATATTAATGAAATATACTAATCTTGGATTAGGATTAAACTTTAAGAATTATGACTTTTAAAGTGACATTTTTGTGGTGTTAAACCACTACAAATATATGTCTAATGGTCTATGTATTCCTTTACCCTTAAAAAAATTTTTAATGATGAATACATGGACATTATTTAAACTACATACTGCTCTCTAGCTAATTAAAATAGTTATAGTTATCAACTCAGTATCTTGTAATCCACTAACTTATACAAATAGACACCAATAAATAGTGGAATTCAACTCACCAATAACAAATATATTTTATTTGTCTAAGTTTTCACCAAAATATATAATCTAATTATAGAACCATAAATTATCCTCGAGTTGCTACATCTACCACTAATTGCACCTAATCCATCCATTAACAATTTTATAACTAATTTAATCATTATGCTTACCACAAAATGTGAAAGTGACGGTGCTTTATGTAAAATAAGTGGTCATTATTCATGGAGTTTTCTTTGGCCTAATGACAAATTGATCTTATGCAATTTGATTGGAGTACGTACAACTTTGTACCCACAAGACACTAATATTGGTAGTGTGTAATGTATATTCAAGCTTGTTAACAAGCATATTTCACTTTCATAGTTTGTGGCTAAGTTTAATTTGAGGTTAATTTCTATGGCTCACAATATAAATGTTTGTAAATAGTAATTTGTTAAGATAAAACCAACAAAGGGTGAAACTTGTTGTCAAGGAACCAACTCAACCAAAAGCTTAAGCTGATGATTGAGGCCCCAGTTATATACTCTAACACTTATATGTATAATAAAGTTAATTGTATGTATAATAGTGATATTTTTTCTAAACAATATGTCAATTACTTAATTTCAATATATGTTACAATTACTATTGGTCATTGTACACAAGCATCAATTACCAATTATAAGTGATGATTCTTTGATTATCTTATTTATATTTATTTGTTTAACTTAGTCATATCTGCGGATATATTCAATTTTCTGGATAGTAAGTGATGATTCTTTGATTATCTTATTTATATTTATTTGTTTAACTTAGTCATATCTGCGGATATATTCAATTTTCTGGATAGTCAAAATCGAAATTTGGTTTCGATATTCATTTTGTTCCGAATAAATATTGGATGTTCAACATATTCGATCGCACAGGGCCCTGAAATATTAGGGGCTTCAATATTGAATTACGTAGTATATGTTAAGTGTTTAAAAATACAAAGTTATTAGAGAATATTATAATTTTTAAATTGCACTGGATTTTGAAAGAATTTTTCAAATTTTACTTGATTGTAGTCAATGTAGTATCTATTTTGATTCAATCTCAAGTTTTAAAAAGCTGAGTAATACTCATATGTTCAAAAAGAGAAAAAAAAACCGTGTTTGTTAATTTCCAGCTGTTGATTAGTGATTATATACCAGAAGACATAATTAGTCTAATTAATTTTTCTTGGGTAGCACATTCTATTAATAGACATTTTAGTATAAGTAGCTTCAACAACACATAACTAAGGGTATTCAAATTGATCATTAATTAAGAAAATTTTTAGAATTAATTAAGAAAATTACATCCAAATTCATATATTGAACATAAAATAGGTTTGAAGATTGTGTACATTATATATTCTAATTAAATTAAAGAATATGTGAATATATAACTAATAAATTAATAATAAATCAAAAAAATAAGTAATTAAAAATACATAAGTTTTTTTCATTCTACATATTACTCATCAATTTACAACATACGATCCCGAGAACCTAATTGATGAATTAATAATAACAACACAAAAACTTCATCAATCATCCCCTCCCCAAATAATATTAATAATAATTAAAAAAATCCTAAAAAAAAAAGAAAAGAAATTAGACTCTCCCAACAAAAATATGGCTACTACATATTATAAGGAATAAGCATAGGAGATAGGACAAGGAAGAGGCTTAGCCAAGTAAGTAGGGTTTTCATCTCCGGCCATAATTACAACGATTTTCATGTCGTTTTGAGTTTCTTTGTTGGAAAAATCCGTTTTTGGTTTTGGGTTTCCATTGTTGTTGGTGTGATGAGATTTTGTAAAAGAACAAGCAAGAATAAGCAAAGCAATAGCAATAAGACATAGCATAAATGCAAGTCCACCAAAGAGATATGGTATTGGTGTTTTCCATCCTTGTTCAACACTTTCATCTCCCATTGACATTGTGTTGTTAATTTTTGTGGTGTTAGTGATCACTTCCTTCATCATCATCATCATCACTTTCTCTCTCTACAAGCTTTACTTTCTCTCTCTAAATTTGGTGGGTTTTTTAGGTGAATACAAGAAATGATAAATAAGCCACAACATATGTAATCAATAATATGATTGGTTAATGTTTGCTTTTATAGAGGTACAGGGTGATATAATTAGGAGTATATATAGGATTGTGCAACATATATATATGATTAGTATCATATAGAGGTTGTGTGGATACTAAATTGGCCTTGTATATAAGATCAGCATTTATTCTTTCTTGGGCACTACTCATTCTTTAGTGTAAGCAACTAACAATATCCTATAGAAATTTCTAGGTTATGTGCCATGCTTGGTTTTCAAACCTAAATTACTCCAACTTTTATTACCGATTCTTAACCCCAATAAAAGTTAAATATTTCAATAAGTTACATTAACAATCTGAATAATAAAGTATTGACATGTTTTAACTTTTATGTTACGATATAGATGTATAAACTTAGTTTGTTAGTCGTTCCAGTTAATAGTTAATGTAATCTATCCCTTGGTTTGTTTAGTTGCACTTTCAAAAATATAAAACATTTTGAAGACGCACATTTTAATATTACCTTTGCTATCAATGTATAAGTTTTCGTTTAATTTTAAAGCTCTACACTTTAAATCTTTTCTATAATTAATGTAAAAATTCTAATTCTGAATTTGCCTCTGAAAACACATATTAAGAAGTAATCATAGTATGGTAATTGGTAGATTAAGAAAGGAATTTAATTATATTGTGTGAATGATGTACCAATCCACAGAAGTTAATTAGTGGAAGGAAGAATCATAAGTGTGAATTTAGAGGTGCCTTAAAAGTCTAAAGCTAGTTAATCTCTATCCATATAAATTGGACCCACTTGACGTGTCTTTTGGGTTGAAGTATATAATTGCTTGTTTCCTTACTTTCCATATCTAAGTAATGCAATTTTTGGAGGACAATCTATTGTCCAAATTAAATTAAACTTATTAACTCTTTCATTTTCAATTTAATTACAGTTATCTTAACAAGTTTCTTAAATACTTTATAATGTACTTTTAAAGACTTAATAATGTTCTTTGATAGAGATGTCTTCAAGGGATAGAATTCGTAAGTCGTAATTAGATGATTTGAGCACCTAACCATTTATTTAAACCAAAATAACTTAAATTTAACTAATAAGTCATTTTGCAAGCTACCGCATAGTGATATTAAACATATGTAATGATTATTATGGATTAATCTAAGAGGTAGAGTACAAAGTACATAATTGGTGATTTGTGAGTGGTGTTTAACAACCACTTCCTCACACAAAAAAGACTTTATTTCGCTTTCATCTAGACTTGGCAATATTGTATATGTATGTGGAATTTCATTTACATATATACCTTTCTATAAAGCTAGATTTGATTACTTAATTTATGTATATATTAGATCAAATTGTTGCATTGATAAATTATATCATAATGCTAACAGGGCCGGCCCTAAGGGTGGGCAATAGGGACCGTCGCCCAGGACCCCGTGTCAAATAATCAAAATTAATGGTTGTAGAAGGTCCATATAGGTTATAAATTACAAAAGAAAAAGGGCCCTAATATGCTATTTCGCCCAGGGCCCCAAAATATCTAGGGCCGGCCCTGAATGCTAAAATGTAAGGTGCCCCAAGGGAAAATTGTTGGCCAAAAGTAGACAAGTTGATGCACAAATTAAACTGTTATGGATTCCAATTTGCTGAGTGGAAAATGTTTAGGATTTGGATGAGTTTAAAGGGTAAAAACCAAAGGTATAAGTATAATGGAGAGAACTTGGAACTTGGAACTTGGAAGTGGGAGGTGTTTGTTGGAGGAGCCCATTTTATTATTATTTGCTGGACCAACAACAACAAACTTTTTGTGCATACTTATAAAATTAGTGATCCATCCATTTTGCCCCTTTTAAATGAGGTTTTCCTTTAAGTCTAAGACCATGATTTAGGTTTCTACTAATTATATAATCTATCACATCTCCTTTTATATATAACAATAAGAATGATTTAGGTTTCAAGTAATAAATTGGTTTATATACAATATAATTTACACAAAACCAAGACAAGAATAACAAGCTAAGATATATAGCCTGAATAATAAATAAGAGTAAAAATAGAATAGCTTAGGTAATAGGTTCAGAAGGATAATGGAGCAATGCCATCAATGAATTGGTGAACATTTGTTCCACCTCTGCTTCAACATCTGTTCTCTTTGCAAACCGGCCTTTGATCCGAGGTCTACTCTCTGCATATGCTTTTCTTGAAGCATAACGGATTGTCTTCTCGAACTTTCTCTTCTTTTTCTTTTCTCTGTATCTCATCACCCTCCCCTCTCTGTCGTCTATGGCAGATTCTTTTGGGGACCTTTCATCACTCATTGCATCTAGCTTTGCATATGTACAGGAGTTCAGACTTACATTCTGACTTATTGATGATTTACTTTCACATTCCATTCCAAACAACAAATTCTGGTATTGTTTTTGTTGATCATCCTTTCCTTCTCCAAACCGATCACTTCCACAGTTTATCTCAGGGACACTAAATTCTTGCTGCTGATTACAGAACTCATTATCTGCATCTGAATGTAAGAAATCCAGGCATGGGTCCTTTGATAGTAACCATGAAACAGCTTCATCGTCATCGCCTTCATGATCAGTGGTGTGATGATCATCATCTACGAATTTGTTCTCGAACATCTGTCCAGCTGGGGTGCCGTACACACAACCTGAAACAAGCGTGATTGGGACTCGTTGGTGAAGGTGTGCTAGTGGGTTAGCAGAGTGGATATTAGCATCACAAGTAACACAAAGTGATGCTGCATCCGCCTTACATAAAAAAGCTGCTGGTGCACGTTCACACACTTCACATACCCAAACTCGCTCGTGTCTTGACGCCACATGATTGGTAGCATCGATTCTCATGTCACAGACATGTGCCCAGTTATCAGTATCCCCTCCAGGTAATTCCACCTTTATCATCATCTCTCTTTGTTCACTCTTTTTTTCTTGTTATGTTTTTCTGAGCAAGTGTACTTAGCTGCTCTGGGACTGAGAGGGAGGCAGTAACTGTTGTGCTTATAGTCCTAGCAAGGGAGGGAGAATCCAAATAGTTACACATGGCTAGGAATTAGTGCCAGAATTGCTATATCTTGTGGCTAGCTATTGTTTAAGTGGGAGCCACAGCCATGGGTATCCATAAGTATGGTCTTGTGGAGCTATTTGATGATATTTGGACCACTAAAGACATACTAATAAATGAGTAGAGTTGTTCATTGGGCGGGCTGGGTCGAGCCGGTCCTAATAAAAAGTGAATTTATGACTTGAACACAATTGAAAGTGACATGAACAAATTAGTTGGTGTTGAAATGTTGATAGATTTGCTGAGTCAGATAATTACTTGGACAAGAGAGCTTTTGTGTATTAATACTATGATGCCATGTAGGATACCATAAGACTAGGATCCTTTCTTTCCCACCACAAGCTTGATTACAGCTTGGAAGTGATCATCACTGCCCTATCTCTTTCTGTTATATTAGTTATGACTTTTATTTATTTATTTTCCTTTTTTTCTACAGGTATTATCTTATTGTTTATTAATTATTGAACGAATACCGGAGGATAATTCATGTGAACGATTACTGTCTACTGAAATTGATATATTGGTTCTTACAGTTGTTTTCAATCTTTTGGGATTAACGTTTTGACATTTATTATTGTCTTTGTGTTTATGTTCAACACGTATATCCTTCACTCATGTGTTCTCGTGTATATGTACACCTTTTGCAAGCGTATCGTATCTAGAGGTCAAGGACTCCCTGACTGCAACCTCCTTCGATAAAAGTACAGTTTTCCATCTCATCCCTCCTCGAGACCAAATTAACTTAGACGGTTAGACCGAACAAACTATTTATAAAGAAATATGAAACAATCAAAGTATTTCCACATTAAAAAGAAGAGCTTTTAATTTGATAATTATTTATGCTCCTAATGAAGTACTCCCTACTTTCTTCCATTATAACCAATCATCATCCAATGTTATTACACCAATCAAATGAGCTAATAACCTCTCTCTACCTTGCGACTTTGCTACTCTACAATATAAATATAATAATGCACAAATATAAGGGAGAAAAAATGAATGCATCTTAACTAATACAAATCTAGAAAGTAAAGCACGTGATAATTAAGAGATCATGAGCTGTAACGCCTTGATTTGAGGAAGAGGAATATAATCACTTCATATAATCCTTGTTTCCAACAGACATAACAAAACTATTACATATATGTTACAATGGCATCTATCTAATCAGTTAAATAATTGTAAAATACTTTAAGAAGGTTCTACATCCCAATAAAATAGTGGGTTAGTGGCTTGTATATAATGTTTGATGGGTAATACTCCCAAATCCCAATACCATATGAATCAGAAAAAGTGTGTGTGCAAGTCAATGCTCATTACCCATAGGTTGGTGGGCCCGAGCCCACGGGTACCTTATAGGTGTGTCCACATGAGTGAGCCCATGAGATGATCATGGGACAAATTATCATGGCCTAACAATAATAAAGCATCAAATTAGCAGAAAAGTTCAGGCTGGGCTTGTTTCATCATAATTGGACTTTATATTATTCTAAATTCTAAATAAATACATTTGGTAGCATTTATCGAAATTTATAGTTGAACTCAGCACATATTCTTTTGTGTTGTTGAGATTGCTACTGTTGGGATTTTGTGACTCGAACCAAGTCCAAGATCATGAAGAAGATGAATCAAGTGTGGGTCAAAAAGGCTAGATGCACGGGGTGCGAAAATCTACGCGGGGCGCGGACAGGGACGGAGTTTTACGCGGGGTGCGGAGAATTTTCTGTCTTGGGCAGAATGTTGTGCGCCGGCCGTGGATTTTACGCGGGGCACGTGGATCTACGTGGGCCGCAGAGCACTGCAGCTTTTGCGGGAAGTTGATTTTTTCCACATTTTGGACGGTTATTCTTGGTTTTTGACGGTTTCTTTGTTTTACTTAACCTAATTTCTTATTATTTAGTGGTATACTATATAAAGGCCTCTTGTAATTAGAATTAGGGCATGCAACACAAAGTGAGGAAAAAACTAAGAGAGAAAAAGCTTGGAGAGCCATTGTTGTGGCTTCTTGTTCATCTTGTAATCTCCCTTTTATTGTGAAAAGTTTATGTAATCTCCCTTTTATTGTGAAAAGTTTATTTTCGGTGTAGGTGGATGTAGCTATCACATTGATAGTGAACCACGTTAAATTTCTCGGTGTGATTTTCTTTATTGTTTGTTTGAATCTTTATTGTTTCCATTATTGATTTCGATCTTGGCTTCCGCTGTCGTACAACAGCTACATCATGCATATCAATGTAAGAGCATATACGTTCAAATGTAACAAGCAAAGTGGAACATAGGAGTGCAAACAGGCC
Source organism: Amaranthus cruentus (assembly GCA_019425755.1). Classification (NCBI taxonomy): domain Eukaryota; kingdom Viridiplantae; phylum Streptophyta; class Magnoliopsida; order Caryophyllales; family Amaranthaceae; genus Amaranthus; species Amaranthus cruentus. The sequence goes on from CM033466.1 coordinate 15,923,809, forward strand.
TTAGCTAATATACAGAGAAGCACATCAATCAGAGTTCATTTTTGTATGGATAGAGAGAAATACAACTGAATTCATTCAACAAAACACTGGTTACAATGGTTTACTGCACACCCTATATCATCACCTAGCATCCTAGCCAATGTTCGATCGCGCAAATCGTGTAATAGACTATACAATAGATCAACAATTAGCATTCATATGAGGTGTTTCCACTTTGTATCTCACAATTATGGATTGAGCTAAATCTATCAACAATTAAACGAACACAATGAACAAATGATTGGAAACATAACAATGAAAAGCAAGTGATTCGTGATCCACACAAACAACATCCAATACAAGAATAGAAGCTTACATTACGCTCTTGATTTCTTTGCAAGGAACCATTGATAGAGTTAGAAGTAGTCCAATTGCTGAATATTAAGCTGGCAATGAAAGCAAATACAACCGTCTCACTAACCATTTTGAGGTCTTTTAATGTTCAATATACTCCTCTGCAACTTAGTAATACACTTTCATTGAAACGCGCAAGTGCAGTCCTTTCCTTGTCATTATATCTTTCACGTCCGCCCCTTTGCCTTTGTTTGTAAATATTCTCTAGCCTTATCCTCGAATCAAAAAATACATGTATATCTTTCACTTACGAGCCAAAAAATTGAACTAGAACTCTGTCAAGTCATCTTCTCCATACTCAAAATCTACATCAGGCACATCAAACACACACACACTCATCTCATTTATCAGTTTGAGGTCTTTTACTGTCCAATATACTCCTCCGCAACTGAGTAAGATTCACACCATCATTAACACGCACAAGAGAATTTCTTCCCTTATCATTATATCTTTCACTTCCGAACCTATATATAGAACTCGAACTCTGTTGTTTATGCTCAATCATATCCTCTCCTTCATTCTCAGAGTCTACATCAGGCTCGGCCATCAAATCCAACAAATTGTTCCTAAATCCCAAATCTGAATAAACCCTTCTCGGATTCTTGGAAGGCTTAGCAAATATACCATCTACATCAGCAAAATTCCCACACTCCAAACCCTTAAAACTTGTACTTATATGTCCATTAGGTAATCCAACAGGCTGCCCAACATTCTCTACCATCAAGCAAGGATTCGTTAGACCGTTCCATGAATGCAATGGTACCAACTTGCTTAACCTATCAAGAGCCTCAACAACCTCCTTCATCGATGGTCGTCTCTCCCTATTAGACCTCACACATTTTGCAGCAATTACAGCCAATTGCTTCCTAACCATAGGATCCTTAGGAGGAAGAATCCTAGGATCAAAAATAGCTAAATGTTTCCCTTGTCTTACTAAAGGTATAGCCCAATCAATTACTGAAGGTGGGGAATGATCAATATCAATAGCTTTCCTACCACTTATTATCTCCAACAACAAAATCCCAAAACTAAATACATCAGTTTTAGTACTCAAATTATCAGGAGTCACATAACCTGGATCCAAATACCCAATTGTTCCTGCAGGTGGTGTCGACCGGAGTCGAAAATCATCCAAATTACACCTCAAAGCAAGCCCAAAATCACCCAATTTAGCATTATGATTTCTATCAAGTAACACATTAGCGGATTTAATATCCCTATGAATCACAGGTGGGCATTGTGAATGCAAAATTTCAACAGCTTTAGCAGTTTGTAGAGCTAATTTAATCCTCCTACCCCAATTTGGAACCTTTGAATTTTTATGCAAAACATCATATAAAGTACCATTACACATAAATTCAACAACAAGCAATCTATCATTTCTAGAATCTTCATCAGAATTACTAGTAAAACCAACTAAATTAACAAACCTTGAACTTTGAAGATTAGACAAAATGTGGAGTTCATTGTCAAATCCATCACAAGTTTTAGGTTGTTGTTGCTTTCTTGAAGGCTTTTTAACAGCTACAAGATGCCCATTAGAAAGAACAGCTTTGTAAACAAGACCGTGACTTCCTCTACCAAGAAGCTTTTGTTCAGAAAAACGGTTGGTAGCTACTTCAAGATCATTGTATTTAAATTCTTTAATTTTGATGTTTTTTTCATGGGAATTTTTATTTGGGTATTTTTGTTTATGCAAGTTAGTAGATGGGTTGTGGGGATTTGTGACATCAATGGAAGGTTGAGCTTTACATGAGAGGTAACCCATCAAGAATCAATCTTTTTTATTTTAGAGAGAGAAATCAATAGAAGAGAAAATGAAATAGATGGGTTATATTATATGTATGGAAAGATCATTATTATTTTTTTTTTTTTGAAGATATGGAAAGATCATTATTGTAGAAGGGAAAATATGGAAGTTTTCATGGGGATCTTCTTTCTGGGAGAAAGGAAAATATGGAAGTTTTTCTATATTGAAAATGCTTTTTTTTTATTTTTAGATTTGGGTGTAGAGAGGAGGGAGAAAAAAGGGTGAGAATTGAGAGGGTGTAGAAGTGGGGTATCCCTTTTACCAAATTAGGATCTCTAATTTGCTTGTTTGTTGTAAATGAACTAAAGAGGTAGTACTAGTAATAGTAAATATCCCATTTTTCTATTAATCATTGATTATAAGATAGATAAATGGTGGAGATTTTCATTTTTCAACTATTTTTTAATTCTAAGTATAACAAATAAAATGTGGATCAATAAAATTAGGTATTTGTTTATTCAAGAGTAGTACAAAGTTTATTTTAAAGAATATTACTTTTTTGTCACAATTTTTTACTACGTATGATTTTATTGGATTTAATGGAGTAAGAAATCTAAAAATGAAACGATAAAATACACTTAAGTAAGAATAATAATTAAACTAAAAGTAAGGCATAAATGCATTAAAGTAGGATCGAAAATAAAAAATGTATAGGTATGTAGGTGTTAATGATTATTAATATCTATAATAGCTATAATAATATAATATAGCGTTTGTTTGAGATTATAGCTTTGATAATCAATGCAACATATTTTTCAATTTATAAGGCTGAAAAGGACTATTAGCTTTGGAAGTCAAGATGAATTAATTAATTATACATATTTCTTAAACCTAAGTTACTTTTCCAAAAAAAAAATAAAAAAATGGAGTAAGTTACTAAATTTATTTCTAAGGGTTTTTTTGAAGTAAAAAATCTCATACAAAACGATTAAATATTGTAAAGAAGCATTAACAAAAATGTTTCATTTGTGCAAAGATAGTAAAAAGGGTTCAAACTCAAATTCTTTATATTGGTCAAAATAGTGATGTTGAATTGCTGTTGCCATCACTTGGTCGTGCAAGAAAATGTTCTATAAAGTATTTTGATCACATAGATTAAGTACATGTTATTTAAATAGGTTATTTGTAATTGATGACTCTTAACCTTATTAATTGTAATGTTAAATATATTTTAAAATGTTATGTCTCCTACCAACAACAAGAGTCTAAGAGTCAGGACAATTATTTAATGAATTTATATAGTCTACGCAAAATAACTGTAAGACAAGATAACCGATTAGTTGCATAGTGTATATACTATCGTATTGACAAAAAATTGCTAAAACATGAAAGAGGTGCAACATATTTAATACACACGTACTCGTGTTGAACACTACTTATTTCAAAAAGTTTCCATAATTTTGGCGGAAAATTACGTGTTGAGAGACGCTAACCATATAATCAATTGTGTACGTATCCAACACATCAACACACTCAAATAAAGAATCAAATAAAGAATCCAAGTAACAAAGGCTATATACATGATCTCATTGACTTATAAAAATTGTAACCATATCTTAGCTCATTCTTCCTACAAGATGTCTAGCCTCTTATAAAGAACTTGATTATTTGCATATCTGAATAACTAATGAGTCAAACCATCGAACAAGAAGAGATGAAAATCTATTAAAGAATAAGACATCAGCTTTTGTAATGAATATTCCTACAGCTAAGATAACTACAACAAAATTAGGATTCATCACAAAGTACAAGTAAGAAGAGCATCCTTTGGTGCTTGAAACTGAATTCCCAAATCGAACAATCCGAAGCAGGAGTCATGTACCCAATAAAACACTTGAGAGCTATTTGGACGGAAAATGGTTGGTGGGAACAAACACCGACATTACATATCAGCTCAGTCGGAATTACTAAACATTCAAGGGAATAACTTGAAAGTTGATGGCTTCATTAGTAGAAGAGCTTAAAATACTGAAATACCTTTGAGATGCTGATCGAAAACTCCAAAAAACGTTCCAAGAATTGTCATAACTTAAAGCGATAACTGCTACAAAACCTCGCCTAATTTTATACCATTCTTGTTGATGTAAAAGCAAACTTACACAAGCATCGCCTCGCCAAAGTTGTAATAAAAAATCTCCAACATTCTACCAAAGAGAAACCTATTTGGATCCAACAGTCATCCGAAAAGCTTCCTCCAACACATGTGTGGTTTTTTCAGATGCTGGTGATCAGTAAAGAAATGACCAATAATACTGCAGCAAAGCAAATGGGAACGCAAATCAGAATAGCAAATAAAAACTTAATGTCAAGTTTCAAAAAAAAATTGGAGAAATACATAAACAAACACCTGAAGCGCCGCATCCCTGCAAACATTCAACATGTGGACTACATATAAGCTTATAGCCTTATAGTTTTCAATGAACTTATTCAAGAATTCATCAACAATTTCTTAACCTTATCCATTTTCAGATCACAAAGTTTGGGATAAATGGAATTGAAACTGTGACACTCTGGGGATAGGACGCTAGGAGAACGAAAAAAAAGAGTACTTTTGTTAGGAAATTTCTTGATGAAGGAAAAAGATAGTGTTTTGTACCAACAAATATGTAAATTTCTATGCGTATAGCCAGGGCTCAAGTTTTAATGACCGCAAAGACAAGAGGGTGATATGGAGGTCAAATTCAATTGAGAACACATAACAATCACTTAAAAAACCATATATAGAGATCCTAGGCACCAATTTAATGATGGTATCATCTTAAAAGATGAAAATATCCTACCAGAAATTACAAGTTAGAGAGCACATCAAAAGGTTTCAATAAAGAGCGAAACAGCGCAAGTGCAGGGGAAGCAGAAACACGGAATAGCATTCACATCATAATTTGCATTAGGATGTAGTTGGTGATTCAAGGTAGTTATGTTGCTCATGTTTTGGATTGAAGTTGAAAAAGGAGCATCCCAACAGTCAGGCATTTTGAGTTTCTAACGTGTTGCGTGATAATCATCACGAATAATATAACTTGAAGAATATGTGTATGAAGTATTAAAAATGTTGAATGCTTGAATTAGGACTTTTGTAGTAATTCATATCATCACATGCGACATAAAACAAAAAGGGTAAACGAGGAACGAGGATCTACAACAAAATTCTAAATGAAAATCAATTTAGTTACCTTCTTTATCGTGGGCCTGGTCATATAGTTCTTCAAATATACACATGGGTACATTCAGTTGGAATATATCCTCGCCGTAACATTTCATCTGCCCACAGCTTAGCTTCATTAGTTCTACCATGTTTGTAAAGGCCATGAACAGTTATGTCATAAGTCCACCTATTAGGCCAATAACCTTTTTGACACATTCGCTTGAACAATCGACAAGCTTCATCGATGTTATTGATGCTCAATTTTCTCATAATCATGTTGTAAGAGTACAGATCAAGTGGAAAGCATTTTTGAACAAGTTCTTCCATGTCCTCCGCCTTAACATCACTATTTATTTGGCCAGAAAAAACAGCAATAACCTGGCCAAGCATTGCACTTCTAGGTGTTTCATTAGATGGATCTCTCAAACGAAGCCAAGCCTTCTGCAAGTTGTCATCATAAAGTGAGTTCAACAAAAGTGTATTACCAACAAAAGATGAAATCGAACGCCCAACTTTCTCCATTTCTTTGATTAATAGCACAGCCTCATCATACTTAGTTCCGGAGAAACACAGTTTTATGAGCTCCTCATAACAACACAGGCTAGGGACTATCCCATCGTCTTTGGCTTGCTCGAATACGGCCAATGCAAAATCCAGCTTCTTGGCTTTGCAAAGGCCAATCACCATATCATTGTAAACTTTCCTTCCTGACATTCCTCTTCTCTTGATATCATCAAAGAAGTTTATTGCATCAGCTATTTTTCCGCTCCTTAGGTAACACCTCAGCATAAGAAGTTCAGAGATTACATTAGGAACAATACCGATTCTCAACATCATATCATAAACTCCTCTACCAAGATCGGCCCTGTGGGCAAGGCCAGCCCCACAGATAAAATAACCGAAAGTACGCTGATCATATCCTTTAAGAGAACACTGCAACTCCAGTAAATGCAGAAAGGTTTTCTCAGGGTTATCCATTTCACATATGCAGTGTACAACATATTTAAGCAGTTTATCTGATGGTTTATAACCTTTCTCTTGCATTTCAATGAGAAGTCTAGCAGCAAGATCACATCTGCGTGCTCGATTGAAGCCGCATATCAAGTATGAATAAGTAGATTCACTCGGTGTTTTATTTAATCTGTTTAGCTCTCCATGAATCAAGTAACCATCTTGAACCCTTTCACTCCGACAAAGGGCCCTAATGAATTTCTCATATGCTGAAGTGGCAGGAATGAATTTACGCTTCAAGGAAAACATAAGTAAGTCCTTCATTTTATCAAGCTTACCCTCCCTACATAATGCATCAGCAAGAATGGAAAAGGTTCTCTTGCCAGGAAAATAACCCTGTTCCATTGAATTTTTAAGCATTTCATAAGCTTCATCAATACTTCCATCACCACATAGAGTGTTCATAACAAAATTAAACACCAAACCATGTGGAGTAAACCCAAATTCAGCCTTGTCTTCATACAAGTCAACTACAACTTCCATCATTCCAGCCTTACAAAAGAAGCACAATACAGCATTCATGGTCACCTTATCGGGCACGATTTGGCTCTCCTTCATATCCAACAACAAATCACAAACCTCTTTAAGCCTGTTTTCCTTTAAAAGCCTAAATATCAAAATATTGTACCTGAACACATCCGGAATATACCCTTCAACTGACTTTTTATCTTTCAAGAATTCATAAGCAGTTTCTGATTTCCCAGCTAGCACAAGACTCTTAATCCAAAAGCCACATGCCTCTTGCATAGGAAGAACTCCCATATCTTCAAACTCATGAATTAACATAGTACCATGTGAAAACCTTCCATTCTTACAAAGAGCATCTATAAGGACACCGAATGCGTGATGTGGAAACACATCTATACGACTCGACAAACCACGCAAATACTCCTCTGCATCTTCAAAATGGCCTTGCTTACACAAGCTCTTTATCATAATACCATGAGTAAACTTGTCTTCATACCCTCTCCTTCTAATTTGCTCCAATACAACATTTGAAGCATCATAACAACCTTCCTCAACTAATGAATTCAACAGAATATGATAACCAACATTATCCAAATCAAGTCCCTGAAAGCGCATTTTGCCAAACACTTGGAGTGCAATATCAACTTTCCCAGTTAAAGCATACCCAATAACAAGCATATCATTAAACCTAATTCTATGCATGTTTCTCTGCTTTTTAAAATTATCAAGCAAATCTAGCATTAAAGATTGAAGCTTTGAACGACCCAAAATCTTAAAAAGTGCAAGACAAGTAGCACGAGTATGATTAAAATAGGGTTGTCTACCACACCAATCAAAAAAAGTCAAGCAATTTAAAACATCATCTTTTTTATAATTAAGTACCTCTAAAACAAATGATTCTGTCAATTTGATATCTAATAGTCCAAGACCCCAATCATTATCATCCTTTGGAGAAGCAGCAAGATCTTCATCACTTCTAATACTTAAAATCTTGAAAATTCTTTCAAAAGTTTGATTCTTAGAGGTTCTAAACCAATCCCTGAAGGACCCAGCAATTTCTTTAGAATCTGAAGACAGGTTTTTAAATTGGCTCTTAATTACAGGTGGGTTTATTAGGATTTGTGCAGAAGATGAAGAGTTTGAGTTATACAAGTTCAAGAAGCAAAGAGAAGAAACGAAAGGTTTAGTCTTGTTGGTTAAATATTTTCGTGTTGGTGTCAGCATAATTTGATTACTAAAGCTTGAATTGAATATCAATGGGCATATGTAATGAATATGGTAATGGTTTTTATATGGGTTCTTGGACAAAGAATTGATTGGCACATATGATGAACAAACAATAAGTTGGGAGTGTTTGTTTGGGAGGTTCTTTGCTTGTGGGTTTACTCGAAGAAACAGGGATTTATCAGAGGAAAACGAGAAAGATGAATTATATGCGGAAGGAGGGAAAACTGCAAGTGCAAAGTAATAAACTGATAAATCCGGATTCAATTACTAGACTACTAATAAATAGTACTCCCTCCGATTCACAACTATTGTCGCACTTTTAATTACTAATAAATAGTACTCCCTCCAATTCACAACTACTAATAAATTGAATATCAATGGGCATATGTAATGAATATGGTAATAGATATACAAGTATGTCACGGATATACGAGTCCGAGTAACATAAATAAAACGCCTTAAAATTTAGAGTCAAAATATTAATAAAATGAGTTTTCAAGATCTTTTTCTTCTTGATAATAGGATTCACACTTTTTTCTCGGCGATCAGTAAACTCTAGAGCTTAATTTAGATCTTATGTTTAGTTTGAATTTGGAAAACGCATATGATTATTTATGTAAGGTATTATCAAGAAGGTAATTGTCATGTTGTCCGAACTCACTCTGTTGAAGTGTTGTCTCAATTCTCAACTGTTTTGATAGATACATTGGCTCCACATAATGTGTCCTATCTTAGAAAACAATCAAAGTTGAAGGAAGAGAAAAGGGTCTTGATCCCTAGGCCAGAATTAGCAGGAAATGATCAGTCATCAGTGTTATATTCTTGGCACGCATAAGGGCAATTGAGCGATGAATGAAATCGTCTGAGCTAAAGAATCTTCCAAACTGAAGATTTATATGAACAATTTGCCATTGAAAAATGATAGCATAGGAGGAATAACAGCCTTTTTCGATTGAGTAAGGCTCGAGCCTCCGACTAATCTAGTTTACATAACTAATGATAATCTCAGTTATTGAAAACGAAGGGACAAGAACTTGAGTTAGCCAAGCTTGACAATATGATGGCTTTATACAACTACAACTTTATAACATCAGTAAGTCTCGGTTCAGTTTAGTTTGACAGCTGTTACCCTCTTAACCAACAAAGGATGGGTAAAGAGGAGAGGATAAATGAACAAAATCAATAATTAAAATAAGGAACAGAGAACTTTTATTGTGCAATATACAGTGAATAAGTAATAAATACATATATCAAGGACTAAATCGCCAGTCGACATATAGATGATCACAGTCTAATGAATGCTTTAATTCCTCCATAGATGCATGCCTGTGTTGCAACAGAAGCTGGCCCTTCTCTAGCCCTTTCTCACCTTCAGAATTCTTCTTACGAGGTAGTTTCCTCGAAATATTTTTCCATTTTGATTCAAACTCGCAAGCTACAAGACAGTAGTGAGAGCTCAGAACCAACATATTGAGTTTATAAGCATTTCAGATGGCACGACAGCATTTACCATCTGAGATGACAAACCACCAAAACCTTAAAATGCTAAATGAGAACGAAAGGTTGAAGCATCTCAGGTTCCTATAATTGTACAAGATTAAAGTCAACAATAGTATTTCTCAGCAGTGTTGGTCAGAAAAGGCTTTGACATCTCATATGAGTGTCAATGTGATAGCGATGAGGCAATAGCTTGAGTTTTTATTCATATTTCACAAAAGTATTGTACAATTAACCAAGTACATAGGCACAAGTATAAAGTTTGTTAGGAGAACAGATCAATTTGTGTGGTAAAAGGAGGAAATAGGTACCTTCACTTCTGTTTCTAAATCCATGAACAAGGCAAGCACAAACCCAAGGTCTACCAGCTCGGGAAGCTTTTGCTCCTCCTTTAAGCTCACCATTATGTTGTTTTAAACTACATAAAAGCACTTTTTCTCAGTAAATACTATATAGATTCAAACCAAGAAAAACAAACTCTCATAGTCAATCTCCCTCTCCAAAGCCAATACAACACTGTCAGGCCTATTGTAAAGAGTGCAACAATCAGGATATTTCTCTGTCACCAATGAACAGACGTCTATGTTCTATTAATGGCATCAAGACGGCCACAGAATAAGCTCAAAGAGTGTTTTATGTCTTAATAGACACACTTTGTTGCATATGTCAATAATTTGGCTAGACTAAGTAGGTTTTATCACCCTAAAAATCTTGATAGGACGTATGAAGAGTGTGATTTATTTTGGAGAATTTTAAGCTAAATCGTGAGAGAGAAACTAAGAACCCTATTTGAAAGGTTATAAGTCAAGGACTCAAGCTTTTGCAGTGTTTCTAAATCTTTTATGGCAATGTGAGAATGCAACATAGAAATCTTCATTTGGGTCACTTAGTGACCTAGAAAACTATACATGGCAGCAAGAAAGCCACATAATGAGTTGAAAGAGCCTTGTTTTGTCTGTCATATTAGACACACATCATTGCATATGTGAGCAGTTTGACTAGACCAAGAGGTTTTATCAAGCCAAATAACATGATAGTACCCACAAAGAGTGTAAAAGTTTAGGAGAACTATAGGCAAGGCCCGGAGTATCCCATTTCAAAGGCTATATTTAACGTTTTGGGGTGTTCCGAAAAAAAAATTGTGCCAATGTAAAAATATAATATAGGAATCCTCAAAGTGTCTCCATGTGCCTATAAACTATTAATGGCACCATAAAGGCCACAAAATGAGCTCAAAGAGCGTGGTTGACTGATTGTATGTCTTTGTAGACACACCTTAGTGTATATGTGAGCAATTTGGCTAGCATAAGGAGCTTTTATAACCCAAGAATATCTTGATAGGACCTAGAAAAAGTGTGGAAATGTTTTTTGAGAATTATAAACTAGGACCCGAGATAGGTCTTGAGTAACCTATTTCAAAGACTATAAGTCATGCTTTCGGGGTGTTTCAAAATATTTTTATCGCAATGTGAGAACACAGAATATGATTCTCTATAGGTCACCATGTGCCCTAAATTAATATTAAAGCATCAAAACGACCACATAATGAGCTCAAATATGATTTTGGTAACAGTCGCAAAACAAATATTGCAGTCAATACAGATGGATTTCTAGGTAGACACATCTTATTGCATATGTGAGCAATTTGGCTAGAGTAAAAAGGTTTTATTACGCAAATATCTTAATAGGACCTATAAAGAGAGTGTGAAAAGTTGGAGAAAATTATGAGTCGAGGTCTGGGGTATCCCATTACAAAGGATATATCACACTTGAGTTTTGGGGTGTTTTGAAAATTTTTTATGGCAATGCAAGATTGTAATACATGAATGTCATTGGCTTACCACGTGCCCTAGAAAACAATTAATGGCACCAAGGCAGACACATCATGAGCTCAAAGAGCGTTTTATGTCTTAATAGACACACTTTATTGTATTTGTGAGCAATTTGGCTAGAGTATGTAGGTTTTATGATTTATCACCCGAAAGATCATGACAGGTCATAGGACGTATGAAGGGAGTGGAAATTATTTTCAACAATTTTAAGCTAAATCCCGATATACTTCCTGAATACCCTATTTAAAAGGTTATAAGTCAAGCTTTCGCCATGTTTCGAAAAAATTTTATGGCATTTGTGAGAATGCAATATAGAAATCTTCATTTGGGTCACTAAGTGACCTAGAAAACTATATATGGCAACAAGAAGGCCACATAATGAGCGATTTGGCTAAAGTAAGGAACTCTTATCACCCTAAATATCTTGATAGGAGCTATAAAGAATGTGAAAACATTTTTGGAGAATTCGAAGCTGGGACCCTAGATATGCCTGAGTACCCCTAAACGGATTGCCATTTCAATATGCAACAACAACCTTTCATAGCCACAACGCCATTTTTGCCATTTCAATATATCTTATAAAATTTTGCAGAAAATTGATTGCCATAAGCTCCAAATTTAGCAAACCTACGTTCCATTGACAGTTTACAATTGCGAATTTGACAAAGTTCAAACAATCTCAACCTTCCACATAAAATTCATAGCTTGAATATTTTCATCACCAAAAATAAAACGATTAAAATAAAGACAAAACTCTAACAAATTACAAATAACATCAAATGCATCATAATTTAGGAACATAAAATGATCAATAAGAATTTACGCGAGAGAAAGCCATAATACCGACGAGAGAAATCAGTGGTAACTCCAACGTATGTTTTGAAAGGGGGATTTGTAGAAGCAATGAGATAAACACACCAAGAATCGACTTTTTCTGTTGATACTTCAGCTCCTTGGAACTCCTCACGCTTAATTTTAGAATTAGGGTTAGAGATAGGATTAGAATTGGGGGAAGAATGAGGCTTTACAGATCGAAATGTGCGCGATAATTTGAATTGTCTAACCATAATTTCTCTTTCTTTTTGTCTTTCTTCAAAAATTATTGATTTAGGGTTTGGTGTTGACAGATGAAATTGGAGTTGGGTTGCGGAAGAGAGAGATTGCATGAGTTAGAAGGATTGACTCCATGAAAATGGAACAATGGAGAAAATCAACCGTTTAAGTAGTTAGTTGAATATACAGTATACTCTTATTTGGTGTTTCTATTGGTTGTTTTCGGAACACTTGAAATCTTGTTACTTCATTTATCTTGAATGGAAAAGAAACGCAATGGTAAATCATAGTATTTCGCACAAGGCAAAAGTAAATTATAGTATTTCGCATAAGGTAGAATTTAGGTATTGTATTTAATTTTTAGGTAGTCAATTTATTAGTGTTGAGAAATAATATGCTTATAATATGACATGGAAAAGTAATTAAATGCTATGGCCTTATTGTGTGGGGTGTTTCTCAGGGTATTGTTTGCCTACCCCAAACCCTGGCCATCACTATAGGCAAAACTTAACGTGTTGCTGAAGATTATAACAAATTCAATTTCAAGTTTGAATCTCGATTTACACTACTCTTTTAGTCGTTAACTCGGGTGTGATTCTAATAACACCTTGGAAAACAAGGCTCGAGTTTAGGTCTTCATTAGCGATAGCCTTGTTCAGAGAGTGTATCATAAAATAAGAACAATCCAAATGCAGATGAAGGTAATGTTGCCTTTTGTCCTTCCCTTAGTTCAGCTGCACAAATAGTTAAATTAGAAACTGCCACAAAAGTTGTTTGGAATTTATCAGTCTATAAGTATTTTCATTTTTAATGTTAGTTGGTTTTTAAAATCACCCAGACCATAATACATAAACTGATTAATCGATATTGACTTTTGAATAAACAGATTAATACGAATTGTAAACATGGCCACATTCTCTGAAACAGGCAGTTGTAAAAACTAAATACCGATTCAGTGTCAAAAATTATCAATTGTATGTCATACCCAAGAGGGAAAAGAAAATGAATAATACAATATTTAGATAAAACAAAATCTAATGCTACAAAAGTTTGTGATAAAAACAACCTGAAGTGTACTGATCCTGATATCTACCTTTCTACCTGCCTCGAACAAAAAAAGCATGAGAATCTCAGTTTTAAGACCTATAATAAAATTAAAAAAGAAAACAAAAACGGCTCTTATATCCATTTATGGAGTGCAAGTGCTTGTGTACATGGATGTGAAAATCACACAGTCCGACAATGTTAGATATCAAATGACGAGATTCTGCCTCAACTTTATCATTCTCTTTACATTTATGAGCCAGGAGCCGCACTCGTCCCATTCGCTTGCAGTAAGGAGTGCCTATACCCAAAACAAGAACAAACAAAAACATGATAATTCACACAGGCTTTTATCAAAGTCAAATAGACAATTATTTATTAATGAGAATGTACCTGAATCTGTAAGGCTGTGCTGTAGTCGCCATTATCGACAGCTTGACAGAGTTGTACAAGCTTTTCAGCAGCATTCTTAGATATATTACCAGTGTTAAGGTTTGTGAACAAAGCACCCAGCTTCCTCGAATTATCATCTATTTCTTTCTTCTTGAGAGCATTTGCACGAGCACCACCAAGTGCTTCTGAAGTCTCATTATACAGCCTTGTCAATGTTGCTACAACAGGCTTGAGGTGCACTGTCAGAGCAAAAATCATGAATCAGCATTGAATTGAAACTATAAGATGAGCACTCCACTAGCTTACAACTGTGATTGACTGATAGCAAATAACTCAAGGATTGGGTGTTAGATAAGTACTAAACTTTTAAGCAAGGCAGCAAATTTTAACCTTCATACATAAAATGCAACATAAGTAAATTGCACATGAAGAATAAAATTTATTACTAGATTACTTGCTCAATATCGCCCTATAAAATGTCATACATTTACAAGCTTCCGGGCAAAAATTAACAGAATATTGTAGTATATAAATCAGCAAAAACAGGTCTCATGCATAGCTTCAGATCCTTTCCAAAAAATGTCCACATTAGAACATAAGCACAACTTGCACAAACCCTAAATTTAGAAAAAAATAAATAGAGGTAAACAGGATCTTAAGAAAACATCATCAATAAAAACAAAAATCAGAAACCACAACAGTTTTGCAAGGGACTAAATTTAACTATCCATAAATGGGGTCACCAAATAAGGAAATAGACAAGGTTACTTGGAAAATTTAAAATACCCCAAGAAAGTATAAGGTCATACTAAATGCAACGAGAGAGGGAGGGAGGGGGATTTAAATTACCTGGCACACTCGAAGTATCAGCAGTCTGGACAGTTGCTGGGGGAGCTTGAGGTACAACAGCCGGCTGTGCTGACGCAGGCTGAGTGGGACTTGATGGTTGCGTCGAGACCATCCCAGGACTTTGAGCAACAGTACCAGGACTGCTCAGTGGCATAAACCCACGGGTGGGTGTAGGCGCCACAACTTGGGGCATCCTTTGACCAAAGATAACTCCTGGTTGAGATGATATAGAGCCAAATGAACCAGGTCCAGGTGGCCCAGATTGAAAATTTGAGTTAGTAGATCCCTGCATCAACATACAAAAAAAAGGTTAGAAGCAAAGAACAGACAAATTAGTCATATAAATAACAGAAGGGGGGGAAGCACTGACTGGATAAAGCTGAGAGCCCAATGTAGGTTGGTGATATTGCTCAGCATTTCTCAAAACTGGTGCAGGAGCTGGGACAAATGTCCTTGAAGGAGGCTGAGAACTGACAGGTGGAGGAGTAAAGTTCTGCTGCTAGAAAGATAAAATATATTCAGATCTGTAACAGCTCCGAATAAAGCAATTTTCAAGGGGAAAAATAATCTAGAAATTCAATCACACCATCTAAGTAAGGACCCAACCAGAAAGTTGAGCGAACAGGTTATTTTCAATTCATATAAAAATCTTGATTAATGAACCTAAGTATCAAAAAAATTGCAAATCCATCATATCTCAAGCAAATTCAGCAAACAGAAATACATGCCATTCAATTCTATCTTCGTCAGACTCTTCACCCCAAGTACCACCAATTCAACAATCTAACTTGGACATGGACACTTCATTTGAGACCAAATGTTGAATCGTCTAATAGAATAGCTGAGTCTGACAGTAAGACAATTTTAATTGTGCTACAACTCAGCAAGAGTTGAAGTTACAAAGGTTCAAATTAAGTAAGAATAAGACATCTACATGAAGTGTCATTTTGGCCAAAATGACATAAGTAAAGGCAGTATAATGTTATGGATCAGCCCAGGCCCACAATTAAACACACATATTCTAGAAGGCACAAGATTCCAAAATAACCGAATATGGTTTTCCCCTTTTTTTTTGATGGCTGCTTTCTCATATAATGTCAGTAGGTAGTTAAGGGTACTAGTGAGCTGTACTAGTGAGCTGTACCTTCTATATGCTTCTAGAGGCTGGTACTTGCTTATATATAGATGTCAGGGAAATAGATTTGATTTATGCTTGTAGTATCAATTGGTCTTGTACCGTAAGGAGTTACCGAGTCACTCGAAGAGCTCGGGGGAGTACAACACTCTCTATTACATAAATACAAGCATTCCATTTCCCTTAATCTGTTTCTTTTCTTCTTCTTTCTTTACATTCTGTTTTTCTTGGTTTGTCTGTACTAACTTACAATTACAGTGACCGACCACCGGTCATAACAGTGGTATCAGAGCAGTTCCGATCATGCCGCCCTCACAAGTGTCGCGAATGGATGAGTTGGAAGCTGTGGTGGCTGCCTTGCAGGGGGAGTTACCGGAATTGAGGGAGTCGATGGATGAGAAGTTTCAGGAGTTGAAAAAAGGGATGGAGGAGTCCCAATCTAGGGCAGTAGCTGAGCAGAACAAAAAATGGGAGGAGAACGCCCTCGAGCAACGAAAAATCACGGGGGTCTTATCGGCCCTCATGGTTGAGATGAAGACCATGAATGCTAGGTGGGAGGAGAAGAATGGCGAGCCTACCCCCAGTAGTAACAGGGAGAGATCGGAAATTGAGCAAAACCCATTGAGAGAAAATGAAGTGTTGACTTACATGGAGGATTTTCGGCAGACTCTGGAGAAAAATGCGGAAAAGGCAAACTCGGGTGTTCGAAAACTGGAGTTTCCCATATTTTTTGGAGATGACCCGGATGGTTGGGTAGGGAAGGTGGAGCGTTACTTCGACGTTTATCAGTTGTCGGAGAGGGAGAAGCTGGGAGCCGCGAGTTTGGGGTTAGAAGGGGATGCTTTGGCTTGGTTTCAGTGGGAGAACAAGAGGCGTCGAATTCCGAACTGGCATACTTTGCGGAGGTTATTGTTGAAACACTTTCGGGGTAGAAAAGGGGGTTCTCTAATGGAACAATGGATGAGTATAAAACAAGAGGGAGGCGTGGAGGACTATGAACGGGTATTTATCCAATTTGCGGCGAATCTTGAGGAGGAGGTAAGTGAATCGTGTCTATTGGCCAACTTTATAAAGGGGTAGGAATGGAAGATTCAAGCCGAGCTTCGTTTAATGGAGCCGGTTAATATGGATGAGGCGATGGACTGGGCGGTTAAAATTGAGGAAAAGCTGATGGCATTTGGGTTATTAAACAATCAAAATGGAGCTGGGCGGAATTTACCAAATTACCCTTCCCATAGACCACCCTTTATAAATCCAAAGTCAAACCCACCAACCTTCACCCACAAAAATTACCCAGTACACTCACAGAACCCAAATTCATCCCACCCCCAAAACCACCGAAATTACCCACAAAACAACCATTACCCAAATCGACACCACCCACCCGAAAACACCAGGAGGCTCAGTGACCGAGAGTACCAAGACCGAAAATCCAAAGGATTGTGCTATAGGTGTGATGAGAAGTGGAGAGTAGGGCATACTTGTAAGAGGAAGGAGTTAAGTGTCTTGATTGTGGCTGAGGACGAGGAGGAGGAAGGCGATTTTGTGGAGGCATCGGACGAACCTGTAGAAGACGAGTCGATCACTGCCGGCATCTCGCTCAGTTCGGTGGTGGGAATTGATCACCCACGGACTATGAAGCTACAAGGGAGGATTGGAGGTAACAAGGTCATTGTGATGATAGACCCGGGGGCCACCCATAACTTCATCTCACCTGAAATCATAGCCAAATTCAAAATTCCTGTCGACCCTACTGAAGAATTCGGTGTTACGTTGGGGACCGGGGAGACGCGTGTTGGAACAGGGCGTTGCAAAAATGTGGAGGTAGATTTGGGCGCAATGCAAATTTGTGAGAATTTTCTTCCCTTGGAACTTGGTCATTCTGATATTATACTTGGAGTAGAATGGTTGGCAAAATTGGGCACTGTCTCCACGAATTGGAAGACGCCCCTCATGCAATTTAATTGGCATGGCAGTAAAGTAATTTTGAGAGGGGACCCTTCCCTAGAACGATCGTTGGTTACGCTGAAATCGATGATGAAAGTTATCCGTAAATCGAAGGGAGGGATTCTGGTAGAATTGCGGAGTGTGCAGAAGGAAGAACTAGAGGCACCTACGGATTGGATGCAGGAGATTCCAGTGGGTTTGCAAGGAGTACTTCAACAGTACCAGAAGGTGTTTCAAATGCCTTCGGGATTACCACCAATTCGTTCTCATGAGCATCGCATAGTCCTTAAAAGTGGTACAAATCCAGTAAACGTGAGGCCATACCGGTACCCACACGTTCAAAAGGAGGAAATAGAGCGGCTGGTTGCGGATATGTTACAAGCGAGCATTATTCAACCTTCGCGGAGTCCATTTTCGAGTCCCGTTCTATTGGTGAAGAAAAAAGACGGATCATGGAGATTTTGCATCGACTATCGAGCATTAAACAAAGAAACGGTAGCCGATAAATTTCCGATCCCGGTGATCGAAGAGTTACTTGACGAGTTAAATGGGGCCACGGTGTTCTCTAAGTTGGACTTGAAGTCCGGCTACCACCAAATCCGTATGCATGAGGAAGATGTGCACAAAACGGCGTTCCGCACTCACGAAGGGCATTATTAATTCCTCGTCATGCCTTTCGGTTTGACAAATGCTCCCGCTACTTTCCAATCGTTGATGAATGAGGTCTTTCGACCATACTTAAGGCGTTTCGTGTTGGTGTTCTTCGATGATATATTGGTTTATAGCTCTTCTATGGATGAACATGGGCAACATTTGGAAGTAGTAATGCAATTGCTGGCGCAACATAAACTTTATGTGAACGGGAAGAAATGTGTTTTTGGGCAGCCCCAAGTAGCTTATCTGGGCCACATTGTCTCAGGCAAAGGGTTGGCAATGGACCCGGAAAAGATTTCGGCAATGCAAGCATGGTCAGTACCGACCAATTTGAAGGAACTCCGTGGGTTCCTAGGACTGACCGGTTGTTACCATAGATTCATCAGACAATATGCTCAGTTGGCAGCTCCTCTCACTGCCCAGTTGAAGAAAGACAGCTTTAAATGGAACGAAGAAGCTACGGATGCCTTCTTAAAGCTTAAAGAGGTAATGCTTACCGCCCCTGTTTTAGCAATTCCAAATTTCTCAATTCCTTTTGTGGTGGAATCTGATGCATCGGGGAAGGGGTTGGGTGCCGTATTGTCTCAA
The DNA here is from genome assembly GCA_019425755.1 of Amaranthus cruentus. NCBI lineage: Eukaryota > Viridiplantae > Streptophyta > Magnoliopsida > Caryophyllales > Amaranthaceae > Amaranthus > Amaranthus cruentus. The sequence continues at coordinate 15,942,855 of CM033466.1, forward strand.
AACCATCATCCGATTGCTTATTTTAGTAAGGCCCTGGGGGTTAAGGGAGAGGCTAAGTCCATATATGAGAAAGAACTGATGGCAATTGTTATGGCCATTCAAAAATGGCGACATTACTTGATAGGGCGACATTTTCTTGTATGGACGGACCAACGTAGTTTGCGTTTTATATTGGCTCAACGGGAGATAGGGGCCGATTATCAAAAGTGGGTGAGTAAGCTACTTGGGTATGACTTTGAGATCCAGTTTCGACCGGGTATAACCAACAAAGCCGCCGATGCTTTGTCACGTCATCCGCAGATTCATTTGACAGCTTTTAGTGCTACAGTTTCGACGTGTGGTGTAGATTGGAGTTCAATTAAAAACGAGGTGCAACAGGATGAATTCTTAGGGAAAGTATGGCGTGAATTACAGGAGAAGGGAGGCGAAATGAATGGGTTCACTCTCAATCATGGGTGTCTGTTATATAAAGGGCGAGTGGCCATCCCGCCAACATCAAGCATTGTTGAAAAATTGTTGATCGAATATCACACTACCATGGTTGGGGGTCATAACGAGGAATACAAGACTTATCTTCGCTTGGCGGAGGATTGGTTTTGGGAGGGCATGCGCAAATGTGTTACTAAGTTCGTGCGAGGGTGCCTGTATGTCAACAACAAAAGGGGTCTCATCAACAACCAGCAGGGCTCCTTCAACCATTGCCCATCCCGTCGCACGTTTGGGAGGATATCACTATGGATTTTGTGGAAGCTCTTCCGAAATCAAGAGGGTATGATACGGTGCTTGTCGTGGTGGATCGTTTAACAAAATTTGCTCATTTTTTAGGGCTTCGACACCCGTTTACTGCCGCATCAGTTGCTGAAATTTTTGTAAGGGAAGTAGTTCGACTCCATGGGTTTCCTTCCTCCATTGTTTCGGATCGTGACAAGGTTTTTATGAGCAATTTTTGGTGAGAGTTGTTTCGTTTACAAGGAACAGTTCTAGCACGTAGTACGGCGTATCATCCCCAGACAGACGGGCAAAGCGAAATCGTGAATCAAGCCCTTGAAACGTATTTGCGCTGTTTTATTAACGGTCAACCCCGTCATTGGGCCAAGTGGCTCCACTGGGCCGAATACTGTTACAACACTGCCCCACACATGTCTACAAACATGTCGCCAATCAAAGCGTTATATGGGAGGTCCCCACCATCCGTCATTCGCATAGGTCAAAATTGCACCCCAGTGGATAGCTTAGATCAATTGTTGCGTGAGCGCGATGCAATTTTGGATGATCTCAATTATCACTTACTTCGGTCCCAACACAGAATGAAGAAAAGGGCTGATTCGAAAAGGAGAGAGGTGGTATTTGAAGAAGGAGACTTAGTGTATTTGAAACTGTAGCCTTATCGTCAACAATCATTGGCCCGTCGTCCTTGTAATAAATTATCATCTCATTTCTATGGACCCTTTGAAGTCTTGGCCAAAGTGGGGGCCGTAGCTTATCGTTTGGATTTGCCTCCAGAAAGTAAGATCCATCCGGTATTCCATGTGTCTCAACTCAAAAGGGCCATTGGGGCTTCCTTCAATCCAACTGAGCTGCCTACACACTTGTCTTCCACGCTGGAGTTAAACGTGATGCCTATGGCTGTGCTAGGGGTACGCAAGGATCCTTCTCAACCTTGGTCGACAGCTCAAGTTCTTATTCAATGGCAGGGACTTCCACTGTCAGACGCCACTTGGGAGTTGTACGACAATATTTGCTCTTTGTTCCCCGATTTCCACCTTGAGGACAAGGTGTCTCTCGTTGGGGCGGGTATTGTTATGGATCAGCCCAGGCCCACAATTAAACACACATATTCTAGAAGGCACAAGATTCCAAAATAACCGAATATGGTTTTCCCCTTTTTTGTTGATGGCTGCTTTCTCATATAATGTCAGTAGGTAGTTAAGGGTACTAGTGAGCTGTACTAGTGAGCTGTACCTTCTATATGCTTCTAGAGGCTGGTACTTGCTTATATATAGATGTCAGGGAAATAGATTTGATTTATGCTTGTAGTATCAATTGGTCTTGTACCGTAAGGAGTTACCGAGTCACTCGAAGAGCTCGGGGGAGTACAACGCTCTCTATTACATAAATACAAGCATTCCATTTCCCTTAATCTGTTTCTTTTCTTCTTCTTTCTTTACATTCTGTTTTTCTTGGTTTGTCTGTACTAACTTACAATTACAGTGACCGACCACCGGTCATAACATATAACTTGGAAGATGAAGAAACTGTTCAAAGCGAATGCTTCAAATACCTTGGATGCATGTTCCAGAATAGTTGGGATATTCACTATAATGTAATCTATAGGATTAGGTGTGTGTCGCAAAGATGGAAAACATGGATATTATGTGATCGAGGTGTAACCCTAAGCTTAAGAGTAAGTTTCACCAGACATTCATTAGACCAGAGCTACATAATGTTGAGGCTTTGGAAAAGATCATTGTTATGGTAGCCGAAATATGGATTGATGAGTGGACATATTTTGAAGGATACTACTTCAAAATGACAAAAAAGAAAATGCTAAGGCGTCACAAATGTTGAAATAAGATGAAAAAAGAATCATTTAATGTGGTTTTATAGCATGTGCAACAACGAAAATGACAAACTAGTAAGGAAGATAGAATGTTGGGATTTGGGAGATTTCAAAAGAGGAAGAGTGAAGATTACCCAGGGGGCACGGGTGAGAAGTACATGAAGAACCTAAATTTATAGGTTGAGATAGTATATAATCAAAAAAAATAAAGAAGGATAGTTTCTATGGACAACCACTACGAAAAATTTACTGGTTCATGTAGCCGACCTCAATCCTTTGGGATCAAGGCTTTGACATTGTTGTTGTACAACTATTAGTTGCTAGAGTATGGAGAAATTTCAAACTATTAGATGTATCACAGGTGGTTGAAAGTAAGAGAGTATGGGAGAGAAATGCAGTACCAACACAATTCAGTAAACAAAATGGGAATTTAAACCTGACCAGCATAGGGTATGATTCCTGGTAAACATTGTATCATGTTCATTTAAGGACCTTAGAGTATTTCGTATTGTAATTTGGTACACATTAATCAAAAGAAAAAAAGTAAAATGACAAAAATAAAAGAACATACATGATGGGATCTGCCAAAGATAAATGTGAATTCTACAAGACAGCAATGCCAAGCACATAGATATGAGAAAAAAATCATCCCTTCCAACACTGACCTTGGGATGGATTTAAAATTTAAACTTTTCACAAAAATTACGGATTTGTCGTATACTATACATTTTTAGGAAGCTAACCACCAAAAAGCTTAGACATTTCCCTAGCTAACACAATCCCTCATATTAATGGCAAGAGAAGCTGGAGACAATTAACATGCACCAGATGCAGATACATTTACTCAAAATGAGCTACCTATATAACGTGCCACAAAAAAATACCTGGGGAACCTGTTGTGATTGAGGTGGAACAAATAACTGGGTGGTAGGTGGCATTGGCTGATAAGGTGTGGGAGCTGCATATCCTTGATAGGGATGAGGCTGAGCATAATTGCCACCATAATGATCAGAGCCAGGAACTGACTGGAAATGAGCTGTTCCAGTACCCTATCACAGAAATAATGTCACATAAAAGGAGGAAAGGAAGTTCCAGGAATTACTTGTCTCAATCATAAAACTGACTGTAAAACACTGATTAAAAACAAGGGTGGCAGGAATTTACCGAGTAATATGATTGTGAATTGTCACCATAGCTTCCAGATTCAGCGCCGTATAAAGATCCTGATGGTGCTTGTATATTCTCATAAGAAATTGTTTTTTCAGCTTCTTTCTCTACAACCAGGTGCCGTGTTAGAAAGTTGTCCAAAATCTAAAGAATAAACAAGAACATGCAGCAATAATGTCACAGTGGTAACATCCAGTCCTCTGTTGCACTATCTACAATTTTAAAGCTTTAGTTATTACCCCAGAAGAAGAAGAACATCAGCATTAATCAAGGCATAATGTACATGAACTTATGGCTCAAAAACGCAAAGGGAAATGAGATTAAGCACAGTAATACATTTGTTAGAAGTTTCAGGCACTACTAACTTTATAAACATCACTTTTAAGGCTATACTGACCCATTTATATTAAATTCCTTCTAACATTATTTACCTATCAAAATTTATTTTTTCTCCAGCTCACTCTTTTTACAAGTCTATATCTCTTGCAAACCCACAATATTCGTTGCCCGCTGAGTCATTGTACAAATTGGGATTTGGGATTCGCAAGTTGCTAGATTTATAGTTTCGTTGAGTTGGGTTGTTTGATTCAATTTTTAGGTTCCTCAAGTAAAAAATTTTGGTTATAGCTTCTACTACAAAGTTCTACTACAAGAAAAAGAAAAAGAAAAAGGAAAAGAAAACGTCAAGAGAAAAAAAATTGAAAGGAACACAGAAAACTGAGAACCCTTCTTACTTACTTTTCACCCTTTCTACAAACGTTCAAAAACAGGAAAAGACCCTTTCACCCTTTCTACAAACGTTCAAAAACAGGAAAAGACCCTTTCACCCTTTCAAAAACAGAAACCGTTCTTCATTTCAAAAACAGGAAAAGACCCTTCTTACTTGCTTTTCACCCTTTCTACAAACGTTCAAGAAACAATAAGCATACTACATGATGGTTGAAGGTTACAAATAAGAGCATCAGTTAATGGATGTTGATACAGCAACATTCCATTATCCCACGTCATTGGTAGGAAGAGTTTCATACCCTTGTTAGTGATAACAAAGGGGTTGTTTCCAATTGACCCTTGATGATAAACATCAATTAAAAGAACTATAACAATCCGAGATCAAAGAACTATAAAACTCCCATTCAAAATGGACATACAGGATAATGTTTGATGGCACGGAGATTATTTTTGTGATTCATGGAAATAACATTTCATTACCCCAATCATGTAACAACCAAAAAAGGTGAAAGCGTTAGATACTATGAAAAAGCGAACACAAGTGAGTGCAAAAGGGGAAGTGCATCCTCTTTGATAATAGATAATTGCTCAAATCCTTCTATTTTGTTGCACCCAACGGAAGTGAATAAATTTTTGGTTAAGAAAAAGACAAATAAAACAAATGGATGTGACCACTGCCAAACATAGATGTCGCAAAATCAAAGATACAGTTACGGGAACAAAAATTCCCCTTTAATGCTCATATACATCCCTGCAATACCCTTATGTACCACCAAAAAATTCAAAAACAATTGCGAAATTAAGACAGGAAAAGGGACATGACTTTTTCTGAAAATCCATTGTAAGGAAGAAGTTGATAAGTTCGGTAAATGTGAAAGGAGAAATGGGGAGGGAAGATTGATTCTTTTGGGCATGCTATCAATGATACTCTAATACACTCCAATAATTTTCCAGCAACAAGTTGACAAATGTGTACCAGAGAGAGTAAAATTATTTGGCCCTTCAAGAGAACAAAGAATCAGAACAAAGCATCAGCAAGACTCAGTTCAATCACCCTCAAGTTATATCCAGGACAAAAACATAAAAATATTCAAATACAAAACATGCCACCAGATACCTGGCTGGGAAGAAACTGCAATGCGGTCTCTTAAGATGACAAGCTCGGGAGATACATCCTCCCCCAAAAGCTTTAGAAATTCCATTGCCGTGGACAGCTGCCCTTGGCTGGCCAAAATTTCTGCATATTTTTCAACCAGCTTGCACAAGAATGAACTAAACCGTTTCTGTCCAGTGGCTAAGGCAAAAACTATAGTCTTTTCCATCAAATCCTACACATTTACAATACAGATAAAACTAAGCAATCATTGAACATGACGTGCGTGAATCAAAAACTTTTTTCGAAAACCAATAAAGCTTACTTGTAGACGATCAACAAATGGTTTTTCCTCAGCTTCTGCAGATAGACAATGCGACCATATCTCCACAGTTTTGTCAATATTAGCAGCACAAATATAACAAAGTGTAGCAGCCAGCGTGTTTCCAGCCGCCAAAAGTTTTGATGCAAGCTCATCACAAAGCCGAGTCCACTCCTCTCCTTGCGCAAACTGACATGAATAAGAGTATAATATATAAGAAACTGTAGGCTTGCAGCACATATGCAGGTATGCTTAAGCAAAGTTTTTTTAATTTCCAAGTCATTAATTCAACAAAATAAAGGTCCAAACCAGCGGCTAATATTTTCCACACAGGTAATTATTTACTATATTGAAAACAAAGAAAAATTAATCAGAGTGGAACAAGAGACTTCTCTGAATACAGATCGTTGAAAAGGAATTTTGTCTGTTTTTCATAGGAAAGGAAGGGTGACATCATGATATGAATAATGAAGCAATAAAATTAAATATACGAAGTGTTTGTAAACTACAAAATATTGAAAACTACAAAATATTGAACACATGCACAGCAATGGCATGGGCTTTATTGCCCTTTTCTTCATCAGCTTATGAGATTAAAATTCCTATGCAGCTCTACATTGAAAAACCACTTACAGTGCAAAGAAGAGCTAAAGTCTCTTTCCACGACTTCAGAGATCTGGTGTTCACAAGGTTCATGAGGTCATGATTCACCATTGCAGAAACAATCTGCCACAACAATCCCGTTGTCATAAAAGTGCATACTAAAGGCAAAAGAATAACATATGTCCAAAAAGAACAGTACAATTTTAATTCTAACATTCATCATAAAGAAGAAAACTAACGCCAAATAAATATCACAAACCTTGAGATACGGCAAACGACTTGTCTTCAGATATTGATCACGAGTAGATTCCCACAAAGAAGCACCAGCGACATGAGCAATCACAAGAGCATCAGCCATTTTATTTTCCGATATGCATAACGTGACCGCCTCCTTGTAGTCTCCAACCACCAAAGCACGCTGAACTGCATCATCAAACGCTGGATCGGCACTCTCTTCAAGAACATCATCTTCTGTTTGTTTCAGTTCCTCATTTGGAACAGCACCTACAGCAAAGTTGTTGCTCGCACTTGATACAGGAGTTTCAGCTTTAGGGCTAGGAAGGTTATTAAAAAAGTCTTCTCCATTGTCAAAAAATTTGGGAGTAGCTTGCTGCTCAGTTACAGAGGTTGCTTTCTCTACTTCATGGTCTTCAAGCCCAAGGGCATTAACTTGCTTAGATAAATCTTCTTGAACAGTTTCATTCACTTCTTCTGGCATACTGAAACCTAGATGTGCTAAAAGCTTTGACCTTGCTGTTCCTTCATCTTCAAACATAACTTTCAAGAAGCCCCAAGTTTCTCTATCATCTTCAGATCTACAAATATGAGCATGAAAAATGATTAAATGAATTACATATTAAGCACAGCTATAGCCTGGATAAAATAATTATTTCTAGATAATACCCAGTATCGGTTCAGGTACATACTCAGATTCTTGTGATTTCCTTTCACATAAAACTTTAAGAGATGATCTTTCTCCATTTTGGATGGCAGCTTCAAATTCCGATGAACGACTCACCAAACTGTCTTCTGTTACCACACTATGGATAAAAACCTAAAATAAAAGATAAAAGTACTCAATAGCAACCATAATTACAGCATATAAAAAGGCAGCGGATTATTCAGTACCTCTGATGTTCCTGCGGTAGCACCAGCAGAGCCCGACTTTGATAGAAATGAAACAAGCTTTCCACCAAAACCAAAAGAAACACCCACTGGTCGATTATACCATTTTGGAGCTTTCAAAGGTGCTGCATGGATTCATAAAATATTAAATTGTAAGCATCCAACATCAAAGATGGATACATGAAACCTCGAGGTAAGAACTAAACTGTGACAGAGTATCTCATTGTCAGCATATCAGGTTGTAACTCAAAAATGAATAAACACAGACTAAAAGGACAGGTTGTTATCAAGAGGTCATACCTGCACCAAAATCAGTTTCTGCAACCCCATAACGGCTGCAAGCCTGTGGACCAACCAAAAAAGGAAGTGATATAAAGATGAGTCCAACAACAAAGACGAAACAAATTTGATTCATCAAACAGGATAATACTTAAAGGTCAATGAAAACATCAACGAGGGAACACAAGCAACAAAAAAAATTACAGAAATAAAAGAAATGTGGGGAGCCTGACAGACTATGATGATAAATAAAAATCATCATATTGTCACAATAAATATGGACAATTAACTACCTCAAATCATGTGACCCAAAGAATTTTTAAGCAACATGATGCAGCCTAATACATCCTTTGTTTTAAATCTATTTACATTAGGACCAGACAAGTGGTAGTAAGCCAGTCAGGTCACACCATGTGGTTCAGAGAGAAATTCCCTGATATATGAGATTTTTTGTTTTAAAATTATTTCTATTTTGCATCTACAAAGTCGATTAATTTCCCTCTGCTCCAAAATACAAGGTCACTTATCACTTTCAAACATTGAAATGTGGGCTGTGTCAATCACAGTGTTACCAGAATCGAGGAACTATCCCGGTCAGGGGAACGAAATTCATCAACTTTCACATTTTGAGGTCGGATCAAAAATATTTTGGGACGATTTTCCGAGGTTGCGGATGATTCATTCCGAATCAAGGTGGGTAAGATGTGGGATCGATTACTCAAAGAAACAAAAAAAAATACATTTTGAAAAAATGAAAAATATGAGAGGGAAAAAGATAAATGAAAAAGAAAAGGAAAGGAAATAGAAAAAGGAAAAAAGGATTATGGGTTTAAACATGAATAAAATTGTGAATTACAGCCTTAAAGTTTAAATGAATTACAGTCTTAATGTTTTTTCTTTTTCGGAATTACAGTCTTAATGTGTTTTTTTTCTTTTTGCGAATTACAGCCACCAAAGTATCAATATCTAAGTGGTTGGAATTTCAGGTTACGTGGTCAGAATCCAGTGAATTGGCCTGAATATTGTAGACAAACACTTTGGTGGCTGTAATTCACACAACAAAAAAAAGGAAACATTGAGGCGTAATTCGCAATTTATTCTTCGAACATCAAAGATCACTTCTCATATCGAGTAAAAAAATTTATCCCAATTAGAAAAAGTAAAAAATAGGAAAAGAAAAAGAATAAAAGATTTAAGTGGCAATTGACAGCTAGCAAATGAGAAAGTAACTTTAATCTGTCTTGATACATTCCAACCCCAAATAAGAAAAGAGAAAACGAAAGCCCCCACCCTTTATCTTCTTCCTAAAAAAACTCCATAGTTACAAGAATTCCGCCAGAAACTTCAAGGACAAGGACAGATCGAATAACTTTCATCGACTTGGGACGCAATCCTTGGCAAACCCATACTGCGATTTGGGACGAACGACCCAGAATCGGAGATCAACTAACAAACCATTGATTCAGTAATTCTAATCTATCAGATTAAAATAGCATTGACATTTTTTTTTTGATTCAATAAAATAGCATTGACAATTACCTTTGCATTTATAATATGATTTGACCCTTTAATACAACAAGGCTACAAAATGTCCCTTATTTCGTTGGGGCCAAAAATTTATGATTCTTTCATTTTGGTATAATGGACGTCATTAAAAATGGTTCATTGAATCAAAAACACATCTTATTTAAATGAAGGTTCACATGATATTTGCTACCAAGAGTTAATCGAAAACTACCTCTTTGTTAGTGCTATCACTAACAAGGGTAAGGTTGCGTACATCCGAACCCAAAACCCACCATAGGTGGTGCCACATAATGACATTAGGGTAATTTGATGTAATGTAATCCATAATGCCAAATGACGTGCATTCATGGAAAAAAAATTAGCTAAAAATGCCATATATTATGAAACATAACCAACATATATCTATGATTTTTCCCTCTGAAAGTGATTTATTGATGCCAAATTCAGATATTATACACCCAGCCTTCCTCATAACAAAGAATATCAACAGTGCAAATCAACTAGCATACCTCCATATTGTAGAAGCAAATTTTTCCATCAAACGATGACGCAGATATAACCCCAGGTATTTTCGGGTACCAATGTACGTCAAAATTCCAGTTAGTTCCAGTAGGCAACTCACAGACTATCTGCAAAAGTTTCAGCCAGAAGAACACCAAATCGAACATCAAATTGAAGTCAACTAATACCTTCAAACATTACAATTTACAACGATAATGCTTCAGTTCCCCCACTGAGATAGTCATACCTCTCCAGAATTTATATCCCAGCAAATTGTACGGTTATCTTTGGCACAAGTAAGTAAGTAGGAGCTTTCACTAGGGCACCACGCCATTGAAATTACACCTAATTTATGATAAATTGGAAACGAAAGATGGGCATGATTAGCATCAAAACATCAAAATTCATTCTCTACCAAAGCAAAAAATGAAGTGAGAATACTTGAGATCAATGCAAGATACTAATGCAATTTGGTGACATAATGAAAAAACACTGAAAATGAGACAGGTACATAGCTAGATGCTTACCTTTTGTATGCCCTGCAAATTCCCTCACAGGTGACATAGTATTCCTCATATCCCACAGCTGTGGCAACCATATTTATTTAAGACATGCAAAAAAGAATATCAATTATAACATAATGTAGATGTAAAAGAGGGCATTACCTTAAGAGAAGGTGAGGTATCATCATCTGATGCAACAACAAGCCGAGTTGCTACATCAGGATGCCACTGCAAAACAGAGCAACGCCTTCTGTTTGAATCTGAATAAAAACTGTCATGCAGCAACAGTTCCACATTGTCGATCAATAAACCAAGCAGATAACCATCGAATAGTAAACCCAAAACAATATCAAAGAGCAACCTACAAACCTGATAACTGACTTCTGCTTCCTTAGATCCCAAACAGCTAGAAAAAAGCAATATTTGGAAAATCAATTGGAGAAAAGAAACAGAAAAAAGGCTTGATGCCCTAAAAAATGAATGAAATTCCTTCTTACTAGTTAACCCGTTGTACGAAGTGGAAGCAAAGACATGTTGGACCATCCGATTCCAAGATAAATACGAAATTTCGCCTTGGGCAGCTGCACCACTACCCTGCATCAATGTATTTCAAATGGTGCCATTGTATTATCTGATATAATGGAGCACATAACTGCACTAATAAAATACCATTTTTCATATTTTATGATCTCTCTATGTCGTGGTTTCATTACCTTCTCTTAACTAGAAGAAATTAAATTATTTAAACCAATAACAACACGTGATTTTTCTCAAAATTTTTTGATGAAACATCATCATGAGATAATGGAGTAACGTGATACCTAATCTGCCAAGTTGCCACTATCGGAATGTTGCCACCATGGGGGTAAAGAAAAAATATGGGTGAAGTGGAATTTCGAATAAGATGTTTGGATGAAACATATTCCACTATTGAAATTCTAGTAACCCCTCAAACATTGGAGATATTGCAAGGGACGAAGTCAACAGGTAAATATCAAATTCTTACAAATGGCAGCATATACAATTATAGAAAGAACAGATAGACTGAATTCAACAACAATGTTGAAGCTTTAAAATTTGTTTGGGGTCATAGAAATGAACCAAGATTTCAACTTTAGTGATCATCCATACATATTTTCCTCTCCTGTTTACATCTACTGACTTTCCATATGCTCTGAAAATCAAATGTCTTTATATTTCTATCAATCTGAATTGAAGTTAAGTCTATTTCCAACACTATCAAGATACAAATAGTAAGTGCCAGCTACTGATATTAAAACGATTTCCCTTAGTCAGCTTAATATTTGCACCTTTCTCTTTTTTGTATATATCATAGCTGAAATTTATGCAGACATACCACATGTTCTATTTTACTATGACTTTCTCCCATTATCAATTTAAATTGTTTATTATCTTCCACTAAACAAAAACCTTTGCCTTTTCAAATTTCCAAAACACAAAAAGATTAAACTTTGAAGTCCTTGAGCTAATTAAAGAAGCTTAAAGCATTTCCATACCCGAAGATTGAGAAAATTGGTAGACTCCGCTAAAGATGCCATATCCCATATGCAAATTTCCCCATCGTCAGCTCCCGAAGCAAGCAAATTAGGTGCTATAGGATTAAATTCCAAACCACGAACCTATAAACAAAAAAGCACATTATTGATGATAAGACATAGCCAAAAACTGAAAGAGCTAGTGCATGAGAAATCAGAAATATTAACTTACAGGCCCTTTATGTTGTGCCAACTGTTTAACAAAAGCATTGCCATTCATCTCGGAACTGAAAAATCAAAGCGATACCAGAAAAGAAAGGGGAAAAGGGGAAAATATGAATCAGTATTCATGTTATCGGCAACAAAGAACTACAAAACCAATCGATATGTAATAGTATTATTGCATGCAACCATGTAAAGAAACAACATCAACCTAACCGCACTCCACAGATATGGCTTAAGAGCAAGCAACTCTCAATAACCACTTCGCAGGTTAATCAATAGAAAATAACCATTAAATTATCAATATGTAATATCTCATTATCTCATATTTGAGATTTCATCAAGCACGCAACAATATGCCTTCTGAATGAAAACTACTTTCTGCTCGGCTCAATTTGGCTCCTCTACTTTTAGCAATAGGAGCACCGAGGAAACAAAGGCACAAAGCAAGACATTTTTTATAGTAGAAAACAATTGCAAGAAGGAGAAAAGCATTAAGATTTATGCGCAAAGCTACCCCCTCATAGTGTAAAAATAAGGTCGCATCGCATCCGTTAAGTTAAAGGTTTCAAAAGAAACGAACGGATATTTTCAGCATTGTAAAGGTGAAAAAAAATGTTTTGGGTTGTATCAAGAGATATCGTATCGTTTCAAACGATATTTAGGCGTTATGATAACTGCATCACTTTCGTTACCGCATCATCATTCCATTACCGCAATCGCTACCGTTACCGCATTTTTACAGTACAATCCTACTTTCCCGTCTCCGAACCAAACCTCAACTATCATACTTCTTGACTCTAGAAAAGCTTACAAAGAGACATTAAATTACATTCCATTACCCTGCTGCCACTAAGTGGCTCCCACCACAGGTGAGATTTGTGAGGATCACATGTACACAACCTTACCCTTGTTAATGATAAAACTAAAAGCTTATGCAACCTAAATTTTACTTTCCGTCTCTAGCACGCAACTGTCCATCAAAATTATACAACCTAGATAAAAACCAGTTTGAAACGTTTTTACTTCTGATGGAATAGAGGAGCTTATAATACTACTATGATAATAAACCTTCAGACGACAAGTTTCGAAAACCTTGGTTTAGAGATTATATTAAAAAGTTCTTGAGGCACTTTATGATCCAAACATGCTTTTCTCGAGTCAACCTTTGTAGTTAATTGAATCATTATTCATATGATTCAATCAAATAAACTAGAATACAAACTATAAACTCACAGCACGCCATTGTATTGATGAAACAATGTCAACAAACTCTACTACCTTACATTATCAACAACTCGTAAGTTACATCAGAACTTTACCCCTTTCGATGAGTTATCCACAACATTTCAGATTACAACAATAATTCAGATTACAACAAAACAGACGGCTCAAATTAAAATCCACAATATATTTCCATAATTCAAATCGAACTCAAAATCCTATAACAATACTAGCAACAATGAGCCAAAAAAAAATCAAATTAACACAATTCAAAGCTAACAAACCCAAATTCCAACCAAATCAAACAAAAAACGACGATTAATCAAATGAAAGTACCGAATCAAAGGCAAAGGATTCCAAAGTCCAATAGTTCCATCAATAAGACCACCAGCAATCAAACCCATGGAAAACTCCTCTGAATCGGATCTGTGTTTCCCCCAAGAAAGACGATTGAATCTTTCGGAGCTAGTACATTGAGCAATCAAAGGAATATCTTGATCATCTGACTGAAAATCAAGCTTGTAAATTTCGAGTTCTGCAGAAGTGCTAAACGATAGATCGACAGCACCCGCCATTGTTCCCGCTGCAAAGTATGGTGAATCTGGTGACATCGCAACTGACGCCGATCTGTTCACACTCTTTATGCTCGTCATTTTTGATTGATTTTGATGATTCAATTTGAAGGTTGAAGACGATTCTTAGGGTTTTTGGATAGATTAAATTGGGGAAATTTTAAAGAGAGAGAAGAAGAAGAAGGTGATTAACTGATAATAATGGCGTGGGGAGTGGATTATTAGTGTGTGTTTGCATTCTTTTTTCCAGATGCTTAGTTAATTTTTTTTGTCAATCTTAATTGAGGGTTTCCAGATGTGTTGTCCATTCTTTTGTTCGTGATTGGTTTTTTTTTTGGGGAATTGTTTTATCATACTGTTTTTTCACAAATATAGTTTTTTTTTTGATTTAAAAATATTAACTTGTCATTTAAAGAGTAATATAATATAATATCTATATCATAATTAATTACACAATGCGACTTGACATCCTAGTTCCAATCAAGCGCTCTTGAAATTGCAAGTAGATGTCATTCACCGCTTCACTTATTAGCAACTTAGTTTTTCTTGCAAGGGACCATCGATGAGCTCTCTTTTGAGCAAGCACCAATGTGCAAGCCCATTATCCCTAGCAAGCTCACCTTTTTTCTCAACAAGAGTAGCATCAAATTCCTCCTTCGTAATTCTCTTCTTTTTCGCTTTGACAAAATAAAACTATTAAGTTTTTTCTTGTTTAAATCAAACTAAATACTAGGGTTGAATTTAGTTTGCACTCTCTCCCTTTGGAAAAATCTATCCGCTAGCTCATTATCATAATAGACGTGTTACTTTATTTTACAATCTAGCTTTTATAAAGCAATAATCAAACTCATCTTAATGAACTAGCAAGCATCATTAGTCTTCTCTAATAAGAGTAATATCTGAAGCAAAATCATATTTTGTACTCCTATATTAACAAGATGCACTTGTGTTTTTGTATTCATTGAAAATCTCATGTTAACTAAATCGATACATATTAATTAATATTCAATGAATGTTTGTATTCATGCATAACTTTAGCTCTCAATATGGTTCCATTATTCTTTTTTCGCCTATAATTAGATCCATCTTAAAAACATGATATGCGTAAATACTAATTCACCATCCCTATATTTAATATTATATCTAGCTTCATTAGTAGCATAACATCCTCTCCTCCATGTTTGAAGGAGCAAGAGTCGATACAAACATGTGTTTACTCTTCAACTCATGCATATAATCTTATCCCAAAAGAACATGCTTTACTATCATGGGTACATCATCTATTCCATTATATCATATCTTCATAAGGTCTAATGGCCGAAAATATAAGCTTAGTGTTGTCCGTTGTACTTCACCTCAACACCATTGCCATGTCATCTTAAATTATGAGAAGCAACTAGGAATTGGTGTTGTTTATTTGGCTATTGACCTTGGTAGACGCCACATTGTGGCAACTATTATTATAGACGATGATTGTACACAAGCAACCCGACCTTTGGTATCAAATTGTCGATGATAACATCTCGTTGCTATTGGAAATATCTCCGTGAAGATTAGGTTCCGACAACGAATTCAAGTCGCTCGAAAATTTGGTATTAATAGAAGGCGTGTAAACTTTTTTCTTTTGTGATATTTCTCCCACAAGGATGCTTGGGAGGATAATGAAAGTCACAATGAGATATAGTTTATTAAAACAAACTCTTAGCACAAAGAGAATGCAATGTAAGACAATGAGTTGTGGTGGATTAAAAATTTAAAAGATACAATGAAAGTTTATAACTCATTCACCACATTTCATGTAGAAGAGAAGCAAGAACAATGTATGTTTCAAGAAGAATCCGAAAAAATGTATGTAAAATGGGTTGAGATTCCCTTAAGTACACACACCCTATTTATAAAGGTGTGTGTCAATCAATACCAACTTAAGAAACAAAGTTATTTCATCCAAATTCAAGCTATGAAACAAGTGCTTGTTTCACTTAAAGCTCATCAATGAAAGTATATTTATTCAATTAATATAACCATCATTTGTAGGTTATCAATGATTAGCAATTATTGAAATCAATCATCACCAACAAAATAAACTAACAAAACCGCAAAAATCTAAACCAGCTGAGAATGCCGAGTCAGTGTTCCCCAAAAAAAACGAGTTCCAACAGTTGCTGATGTGCATACTTTAGTGTTCATTCAACACCTTATTGACGATTCCATCAACATTCAACACCTAATAACAAGCCGTCTTTCGAATTAGACTTGTAAGGATAAGATATAAATCCTTCAATCGAAAAAGGGATATGTAAGATATATTTTCTTAGTTGATTTAATTTGACTTATTTTATATTTTAGTTTATCTCATTGATTTTGCTCAATTTTTATTCAAAGATATAACCCACTTGTATTTTATATTCTCTTTTATTTCTAAGTAACTCGATCATTTTAAGCCATTAAAATCTAACTCTTTAATCTTTATGTCATTTGTAAATTATGCAATATAATTGAAATAGAAGGAACTAAATCTCATAGGAGTATATTTTAGAAAATGAAAAGAAAAAGTACATAATATAGTATCTTTTTAACTTATAAATTGTTAATACAATCACCGCATGATCACTTTATAATCAATTAATTATTAATAGAGTTATATTTGAAGATCAAATTGTTCACCAATAGGCCTTGTTGTAAGACTTTTGATTAGTTTGTCAGTAGAGTTTCAACTTTAGCTTGTTGATTGGTAAAACAACTTGTTTTGCAAATGAAGAATTTTATCGAGTATATTTCTTTTATTAATTTTTGACTTGCTTGTCTTTTTTTAATCAAATAATCAATAGTCAATAACTAATTTAATCAAAGATTTACATAAACAATTAGATAATAGTTTTATCATGTCACCTATAAACTAATAAAAAAAAGTAAATGATACCAAAAAATCAAATTAACAAACTAATTATACAACCCATAATAACTAAAGACCAACAACCAACAACCAACAACCAGCGAACAAAGATCAAAGATGTTTAATCACGATCTGAATACCGAGGAGTATTACGATTTACTACTTACTGCTTACTAGCCACTAGTAGCCAGAAACGTGTACTCCTTTTTTACTCTTTTTACTTACTCATTTTGACTTCCCAAATAAACCACACCCATAGGCCATAGGCAATTAGGCAACAGCCAACAGGCCACAAGGCACAAGATCTTCTCTTCCAATTTGGTGTAATCGTCCTTGATGCCCACCATGTTTAGAGATGTTTCAAACTGCAACACTTACAACTATAGTGATGCTTCGTATTGGGATGCTCGTTACATTCAAGAATCTGCTTCTTTTGATTGGTATCAGCGTTACTCTGCTCTTCGTCCTTTTCTTCGCAACTTTATTCCCACTTCTTCTCCCGTTCTTATGGTTGGTTGTGGAAATGCTGGTAATTTCACTTTTTCTTATCAAAATTCATCTTTCCTTCAATTACTCATCATCATTATCATCATCATAAACTATGATCTTTCCTTCAATTACTGTTCTCCTTTTATCAATTTGTTTGCCTTTGATTTGATTGCTTTTTAGTGATTGTGGGTCTTTTTGCAGGATTCTTATAAGTGGGTAAATTTGCATTTAGATGCAAGCTTTTGGGTTCATATTAGTTAAAAGTGGGTGTTTTAGCTATTGAAATTAGGTATTCTTGATGAAATTTTTATGAATTTTATTTTTATGAGTAAAGTGTAGTCTTTTCTTCATTTTCCTCAATGAGTTTGTTTTTAGCTAAAGTTTTTTAAGCATTGTGGCCTGTGGGGTTTTTTCCTTTGATTATCAGGATGAGAAATTAGTGAGTAAAGTTGTTATAGATGATTATGGGTTTTATGGATTTAAAGTTGTAGGTTTGTAGGAGGAAAGGAGTAATCAATATACATGTTTAAAGGTTTAGTACCTAGCTAGTGGGCTAATGGCAACGGGAGATTGTAGGATCTGTACTTTTTTCATATCATCAATACATAACTTTTTCTAGATTTTTCTAGGATGTTTTATTAACTTAGACTAATTTCTTGAACATAACTTGACCATTCTAGGAGAGAAAGTGTCTAGAATTTACAAATTTTTGTGTTATTAGTTAATATCTAAGTCTCCTACTCTAAAATCTTGTACATCATAATATACGTTGGAGATATCTTGAGACATTGTTGATGCATTTGTCAATTATCGATTTTTATGTTCCTATAAGAAAGGAAAATTTTGCATTGTGTAGTTGATTTGCATTAGGCTTTTAAAGACCAACCGAGTTGATGAACATTTCAAGGTGTAGATATTTGCATGTTAGATGAATCATGAGATTAATATTGATATTAAAGTTTTGAAATCGCTATCTTAGACCTTAAACTAGTGAGTCAAAAGGATGATGTTGTTTTGTTTGGGGGTAGTACAACTTGAAAAGTCTAGAAAAGATAGTTATTGAAGCTTGAATTTGGACATTGCCACAGTTAGCATTCATATGCTGCGCCAATATATTTTGGAAATATTAGCACTAATATGGTTGGTTGTTATTCCACTTCATGTATGGGCTAGGAGAGTGATTTTTGAACTTATTTCTTTCGCGATTTTGTTTGCAGCTTATTTCCTTTAAAGATGCTTGGTATGCATATTGCTTTACTTAGGTACCTAATATTTAACATCTGGCAATGAACCATAATCAGGGGAAAGCCTATTAATATTGAATTGTATAACATGTAACATTTAAATATTACAATCAAGTAGTTTAGTACACATGCATATTGCATAATTAAATGTTTAGCCTACCCTATATTAGTATCCTAGATTCTCTCTTGCCCACACTAGAGTTCAAAATTGTGCATGAATCACGGTGTCGTCTCATTGGTATGTCATATGAGAAACTTTGCTCAGTTCACCTAAGAATTAGCCTCCACTAAAACCTACTAGACTAGGATGCAATACTTATACTAAAGCTGATCATTTGTGGGCTACCTCCTAGCTCGATAAATGGTCGGGCTTGGACAGTAGGTCTCTAAAAAGTTCAAATTATTGTCTCCTTGTCCTGGTGATGACTTTTGAAGTGTGGATGAACAATCTCTTGTAGATTCTTTGGGAAGGGGAAGGGGAAGGGGAAGGGGAAGGTGAAGAGGAAGGGAAGGAAGCCAACGAGAAAAGTATGTGAGATGAAGGTGTTAGGATAGGAAGATTTGAATTAACATTATTTGGATGAAAAGTAAGTTGGTCTAATAAAAGGTCAAAGAAAGGGCTAACAAATTACAAAAGGCTGTTAATAGATAGGATTAATAAAATCTATTGTCCGTCCATGTTTATATACTAAATCCTTCTTTAACTAGAAAGAATTGGAAGGTTGTTGCAGCTTGCATGTTTATGTTAACGAAGCTGCAACTTGTATCATGAGGAAAGTTTGCTATGTGTGTCATTGATAATATAATTAATACGCATCTTTTTTATGCTTTGAGACCCTGAAGTGAATATCTGCATATGATTATAAAGCATGTACAAGATACATAGATTTTTTTCCTTCTTAGTTGTATGTTGTATCCTCTTCATCATCATAACACCCGGTTTATCCCCTTACAGAAGTTATGACCAGGGATTGGGCCATATCTTTTTATTTACAAGTCATTCTTAGCTGCAACCTCCTTATCTCTTTGTTATGGACTGGATATGCCATGAGATGTAATTACTAAAGATTAAACAGAAAATGTAAAGAGAATGTAACAATTTGAATGTAAAATGGAAATGCATATGGAAGATTGAATGTAATAAAAGAGCAATTACAAAAGATAGAATTACAAGCTTTCGAGAGGCTTGTTCTCTCTCAATGAGTATAATACTCTACTTAAATCTATTACTTGAATGACCCTAATTCCCCTCCCTTCCCCCTTATTTATACTAATTATGTCTATATTTAATTCCCCCAACTTAACTAATTGCCAAGTATTATTTATTATTAATTCCTATATTCCCCTTTCCTAGCCATTCATGACACTCTTTTGATAAGAGTATGGGTGTGTGGTCTACACTCATAGTTGAATCGTATTGTCATCTAGAAAAGGTATTAGTGAACCTTTTTCTCTCCGCACCTTTCTCTCCATCCCTCCAATCCATCTTTCTAAACAAAGTGTTAGACCTTTTCATGTGAAGAACAATGGAATGAATTTGATATAAAGTGCTAATTATCGAATTAACTTTTACATCGGTTTTTCCAATGGACTCATAATTTCACTTCATTTTATCAAAGCTTATTTTCTTTATGCAATAAATATAATCCCATTGGCGTTGAATGTTGATTAATGAACTGCTGTTCCGCAAGATAAAAAATTCTGATGATAGTTTTTTTGGGTATAAATTAGCCATTTCAGAGGACATGGTGAAGGATGGATATGAAGAGATCATGAACATTGACATATCTTCAGTTGCAATCGAGATGATGAAAAGGAAGCATGCACACATACCTCAATTGAAATGTATCCTTGTGTGTGGCAGGACTTTTTTTTGAAGTTTTAATTTTTTTCTTTTTTCTTAAATTTTCTTTGCTTGCATCATTGCTCATTAAAAAGTGTAATATCTTGCAGTAACCCCCCATTATGTTAAGTTTACTATCATAAACGGGGTGAATCTCGTATTAATATTGCGATCGAGTTGGTTCAATATGTATATATGTAGAAATGAGTGTTTGGCCTACCCTATTATAATATCTCGAATTCGCCCCTAATCGTAAATCTTATTGAATATATTCCTTATCTGTCCAACGTATAGACATGCAGATGGATGTTAGAGACATGAGTATTTTCGCAGATGATTCATTTGGCAGTGTAATTGATAAAGGTAAGTTTAAAGTTTATCAAATGTGAAGTATGATTCATTCGAAATGTAGTTCGATAGTATTGACTCATGTTTTTTTCTTTCTCCTCCTTGGATATGCACTGCCGTATACACTATAGGAACTCTCGATGCTTTGATGGTAAGCATCGCCTTGTGATCACTTGATGGTTTCTGTTATGCTATATCCTAATTTTACGTTCTTTCTTGTTATTGAAGTGTGGTAATGATGCTCAAATAAGTGCTTCTCGGATGTTGGGTGAAGTTAGCAGGTCTTGAGATTTGATACTTGGTACTTTCTACTTTTCGTTATGGTTAAATTTTTTATATATTTCCCCTTAATTGGAGGAATATTTATTTTGTAGGCTACTTAAACCTGGAGGAGTATATCTGTTGGTAACCGTACCTCGCCATCTTTGTCCATGACTTTGCTTGGATTTTGCTGAAATTAAACCATTTTCAGGCAGATATCTCATTTCTGTAATTCCCTTTACAGATTACGTATGGAGATCC
The DNA here is from genome assembly GCA_019425755.1 of Amaranthus cruentus. Lineage (NCBI taxonomy): Eukaryota > Viridiplantae > Streptophyta > Magnoliopsida > Caryophyllales > Amaranthaceae > Amaranthus > Amaranthus cruentus. The sequence goes on from CM033466.1 coordinate 15,964,117, forward strand.
AAAGGTAAGGGTGCCTTATTTGAGCCGACAAGTATACAATTGGAAAATTGAACTATACATAATTTGTAAGTCTTTTACTTGTGAACTCAGCTTTGTTTTTGTATTTCATTTAAACCTAGCGGTAGAATAACTTCTGATTAGGTTTTATGTATTGTTCAGATGTGTATTTCTATATTTCCTGGTATCTATGACTCTTATTTCCCTTTTTATTACCTCATCTTTACCCTGGTTTTACTTTGAATGTAGTAATTATTGTTTAGTTGATGAAATTATATGTATACAAGTATTGATTCTATCACACAATCATCAGTCTGTCTTTTTGGGGGATATTACAAGTATTGGCTACTGGGAGACTGTCCTGAGATTCCCCTTCGGATTGTTTACTAGTAATTTTCTTATTAAGTACATTTTGAACATGCAATGTGGGATGTTGAGCATTATAAGTGAAACTACTTACTTGATGTCAGCTTTGTGACTATCTCCGCCTTCTAGAGTGAAAAAAAAAGCTTCATATATCGATCCAATCACACGAATATACAATAATGGTCTATTTTGTTATACAAAAAATTTAATTACTAATCTAAATCTGTGATTCCTGACTCAACCCATCTTCCAAGTCGACACAAGACACCCCTAGTCACACAAGCCCAAAAACTCATTTTTGCGTGCATTATGGGTTGTGCAAGACTTTGGCACCTGACACGAGTATGAACATAGAATTGGGGGTGGGGCAAGAAGTGTTAAGATTGTGATACATTGAGTAATATTGCACAATTGCACATCTTTGGATAGCATTGGAAAGCAGATCTGTGTCCCTTGATTATAGTGGGCAATATGCAATTATGTGCTTTGTATGAAATGTCATCGAATTTTTAATGGGTTTCATTCTCCAAGAATCTGACCGCTAGCTCGACCTAATTGACAAATTACATAAACTACTATTCGATGTTTGCTTGCCTTGCATGTAAGATTAACACTATGTTTGGATAACAATTTTGGAGAGAAAGGGAGAGGGGAAAGAAGGGAGAGGGGAAAGAAGGGAGGGGGGGAAAAGGAAGGGAGGAGAAATGGAAGGTAAACCTTCATTGTATGTTTAGGAGGGGAGGGAAGGGAAGGGAATGAAAAGGAAGGGGAATGTGTGTTTTTATGCCTTAGGCAAGACTCCATGATATGGTCGAATTCTATGTATTATCGGAATCAACCACTTTATCATCACTAACGAGTGTAAGGTTGTGTGCATTCGAAGTTTTTGCTTTCCTTTCACTCGGCAATCAAATCTTTTGATACAAACAAAAAATGTGTAAAATCTAATTTTCCTTTTATTTCTACAGCAAAACCTGGGTTTGAAGGGACCGTTGTTCGGTCTACAGAAACATGCTTGGAACCCATCCCTCTTACTGAGGATGGGCTGCTTCCACCTGATTTAGTCTTGGAAGATCCAGATTGTCACTTCATATACATCTGCAAGAAGATCGATGAGGGGCCAACTAGCGTAGCGTCACATCCTATTACTGGTGATACGATATAACTCGATACAGACCAGTTCAAGTTTTAGAGTATAATTTTTTGATCAAATTCCTCTCTTTACAAACTAAGTCTATAGGCTATGTTGTATTAAGCTTTGTAACATTAGGTGTGCATAATTGTTGTTAAGAAGGAGTTGACGATCAGCGGAATACGTGAACTCTTCTTTGAGAGCTTTATAGCTGAGTGGGGGTTTATAGATTTTTCGTAGTTTAATCGATGGTGCCACTCTAGCTGATTGCTTCCTTTAGTTATGTAATTATGGGGTACTGTTTTTGTTGCGAGATTTGCGACATTGCAATGAGAGTCAGCTTCCAAGTTTTTGTTGGAACCAAATTTGAAGTGTATCATAATTCATAGGAATAATAGCAGCTAGCAATTCTATTTGCTAAAGCAGAATTTTCACACTATTTTGATCACTCTACCCATCTTTCCACGTTAGATAGACACTTGCAGATTGTTTTATGTTAAAAAACTACTCCATATGGGAATGAAATTAATTTATTACTTCTATTAGAGGCATTAACAAATGTCCATGAATGATCTTGGTTGTTATATTTGAAAATAACAAGGGATGCCATTGAACCTTTAGGTTATTAGTGCTAGGGGAATTTAAATCCTAGCTTGCCTTGGCAACGGTTTCAATTATTTAATTAAAATACTACTAAAGTTGAATTGCGTTACATAATATATTTGAAGTTAATAATTGAATTGGTTTAACATACACATAGAGGTGACTGTTCGATCCACCTTATGCTAAGATTTAGGATTTGCTCTTGACTATTAGTGAGTATTTTCGTTGCAATTAGCTCATAGGCATATAGGCTTACAATTAATGTAGTAGGGTGTGAACTTGATGGACCAAATTAGATGGGACGTAACTCTAATAGAAATTAGAGCATTAGCATTTCTCATAATCATGCATATTTAATGTATTCTGTTTATAAAAAAGCTATGATCAAGATTTGGGAAGAGATTTAAACATCACACTATATCCTTAAAAGGGGGTTGCGGCCAATAAAACCCTTAACTCGAATGGACCTACAAACGCAAACAAAGACAAGACACGTAGCAAGACAAGGCGGCGGGACAAGATACAAATTAGAGCATTGGTGTTGCCAAGTAGAATTAGGTAGTAGTAGTAATCAAAACCTCACTTGTACATATACAATAATTTCCTACACGTATAGGTTTTGGAGGATGATCCTTAAGTGAGAATAGTGACAACTTATTACTTACTATAATCAAACTCCCTAGTATCTATATAGCTAGAAATAAGGTGTTGCTATAAACTCTCCTCCATAAAAGGTAGGCTATTTATTTATTAATCTACTCATCAAATATTAATATTAATATTAATATTATACCCACAAAAAAGGTTCCACTTGTTGATGAGGAAAGAGTGATTCTAATGGAGTTTCCAAACTTAGTTAAAATATATTCCTTATTTTAGAGATTAACCACATAAGGAAAGGTTAAAGGAAGTAGAAACTTTAGCACTTTAGAAAGTTGTTCTTAGAATGGTATAACCAATTTCTTTAAGTTGGTTTATGCGCATTTCAAGTTTGGCCTCTCTTTTTCGGGTTAGCCTAGATATGCCATATCCATGCATGCTACTATTACTATTACTATGCCTTGCTTTTATTCCCAATTCATATCACTTTCTCACCTAAGTTACTTATCATACCATTTTGGACTTAGTGTAAGATGGTTAGAAATTCCGATGTGTTGAATTTCACATCTTATGCGATAACAATTACAAATTAGTGTTAGTTATGTTTTTTTTCTCATTCTTCATATTCACCGGATCGCATAAAATCTAGGATCTATGTACCACTCACTTGCGGTTTACCACTAATTATTTTGAGCAAAAATTCAAGCAAATTGGTAACATAATGCTAAACTAAAGCTGATCAGATACTTTTTTGAATAATTGGCTCCATTTAATTTCAAGTAATAAATTTCCTTTGGTATATGATTAGTCTTTTTTGTTAGTATAGAGTGATAAAGCTCAAAAATCAATTAACAAAGGATACATATTACTTTATTTTGCATCAACAAAAGTACTACTCATTATTATAGAATTATAATTAGGAAAAATTAACATTAATAGTTCAACCTTTTGCTCATCCGTGTGAATAATCCGACCTTTTGATTATTTTTTAATAATTCAATGTTTGCTTTTAGTTCGCTGTCAATAATCCAACCTTTATTTTAGTTTGCTAGCAATATACCCTATTATTACCTATTATTAGTAATAGGGTATGTTGTGGCAAATTTTTTACAAAGGTTGGATTATTAAAAAATAATCCAAAGGTGGGATTATTAATAGCGGATGAGTGAAAGGTTGAATTATTAAATTGAATTTTAATTGTTACGTTTTTCTAAGTCAATTTGCAATATATTACCTTTGGAGAACAAGAAAAATAATAACAGAATTTTACTCTAAGATTTGAAGTTGAATTAAATTTAATCTTTAACCTCTTATAGTCACGAACTCACGATAATATATCACGAATATAGACATATAGTAGTATAAATTATAAGAAATACGTCAATTTTTAGTGCACTTTTTCTAGAAGATTATTAGAGTAGAAATTTTTAGTCGAAATACAAGTTAAGAAATGATAATGGGGAGTAAAATCAAGAAAATCAAACACCCAATAGTTTTAAAGAAGTGACATATTTGAAGACTAATTTTCTAGTCTACTACTAGTCACCAGTCAAAAAAGGGGAAAGAAAGAAAAAAAAAAAAGTCTCTTTCATATGCAATTCTAAGAAATTTCTTCCTTGTATCGTGTTTCCTGTTATAGACTTCAGTGCAGACAAAAATAGAATTCATATTTGTCAAACAATTTTCTTTTTTTAATGTGGATTTTCCTTTTCCAATTTTAGAGCAAATATTTATAATTTTAGAAATAATGGTACAATTAAAGATAGGATATGTTTTGATAATTGGGAGTTAGACTCGATTGAAGAGCAAATATTAATATTAAAAATAATGGTTCAAGTAAAAATTGAATTCTTGATCTTATTAGTTATTTATTTATAGCTTATAATTATCATTTAGCACAAAATCTTCAATAATGTTATAGATTTATTTTCTAATATTGATACGATTTGATGAGTTTTTAATAACCAATCAAATAATAAAGCCGAAAAAAGTGTGATTTAATTCTTGCATTAACTAGCCACGTGTTAGATGACAATCAAAAGTTTAGAGGAATTATGACGAAAAGGTTAGAAGTAACAAAGTGATTACTAGACCTTACGTATGTATGAGTGGTAAAGGACACTCCAAATCATAAAATAGTACACACACTAATTGTGCGCATAAAATAAGTATATGAAATGTGTCAGACAATATATAATATAAACTAGCTGGTTCAAGCTATGGGAGCATAGAGGAGACCATAGTGAACTATTAAATCACATGTGATGACAGTGCAGGACTTGCTCTTTGCTTGACTAGGTTGCTTTACCGAGCAGGAGGTGAGCGAGCTCTCGGACACACGTGCCTGCTTTTTTTTGTTTCATACAATGCTACCTTATTTCCCCCTATTGTTATTGTTTTATGATGTAATAAAGCCAAGCTATAAGCTTGAACCTCTCATTCTTTATCCTTATCACACTCTAATTAAATCTCTACTTAAATGTATAGCTCACACACTACTCTCCATTAATGTAATTCATTCAACATTGTAATGAGCCTTCAAGCTATGGTCATTAATCTTTATTGTCACTAATATTTAGGCTCATGCTTCTGCATACGTTAGCTTACTCTAACAAAAGCTAATAATGTTAAAGGGATTTTGACCTGATGGTTAAGAAATAGCTAGTAGGGACATAAAAGTGGTGTTCTATTGGTAGAGACATATTTTTCTTGCAAAATATATTTTTACTAGATATGTTTAATATAAATGTAAAATGCAAATGATAAAATTTTGAGGAGCATAATTCTAAATTTTATACCAAGTTTTCCACTTTAATTCTCTTATCAAACCTTATCAAAACAAACAATGGTCAATCAAAATTGAAAAAACAAATTTTATGAAAAATATTTTCCAAAACTAAACAACCCTGATTCTTCATTGCAAAGAAACTATATATTGTGTTTTGAGCTTTACTAACGACTAACGAGTTATAACCAGAGAAATTGGGTAGCAAAGATGATAATTGCAACATATGAGTATATGACTATGGACAAAAAAATGTTCAACAAAGAAATTATATCTTATAGATATAGGAACGAAGCCAGAAATTTAAGTTAGGAAGGCTAAACATTAACTAGCAAAACGTTTTTGGGGAATGATCGATATAGTATCAATGTAATTAGATCAAGATCACGTTCAAAAGGATAAGAGTTAATATCACGATTAATGATAGCAAGTAGGAAGACCACAAATTATATCTTATCAAACGAGATTCCAATAAGTAATACTTCCAGTTCAAAAAAGACCTAACAATAAAAGAGAACAAAAAACAATAAACAATAGGAGTAGATAACATATAACAAGGAAAAACAAATCACAAACATTAGTCAACAATTCCAAAGCTTAAATGTGTAAGTCTTGTGTAGACTTGCTCTGTAAAACAATCTACTAATAATAGTTTAATAATATTGATAGGAATGACACAAGTACACAAGTTGTTGAACTCCGTTTTGATGAGCACAGAGCACCCACAAAACAGGAGAAAGTAAATATTTGAACGTAGTCATCAAGATCATCATCATACATCACATCAACAAATCCTTTCAAATTTGGAAATTCCGAGTGATCAAAACATTTCAAGAAATTAGTAAAATTAAATTAAATAAAATTAAAGCTTAAGAAACTCAAGGATGGATGGTGGCCCACAAGTAGGCGTAAAAATTTACAGAAAATGATGTAAATGTGGCAAAAAGGGTCATGCAACAGTGCAAGACTTTGCCATGCAGAATTACCATTTCTAGGTTCAACCATTGCCTTTCTTTCTCTCTCTCTTCCTCTAATTGGACTATCTCTTGTTTTTTAATCCTTCTTACTTCTCTTTTTTTCTTCCTCTCTCTTTCTCTCTCCATTTTTAGCAACTCCTTATTTAGAACTGAGAGAATTTTACCAAAAAGGAAGGGTTTTTCTTTCTTTTTAACAAGGAAACAGGGGAGAAAACAGGGGTTTTTCATTTTTCAGCTTATTCATTAATCAACTCTTTGAGTTTTCATCAAATTCTTTGGTGGGTTTTTCTGGGTTTTTGGTGAATTCAAATGGGTCGTGGAAAGATTGAGATTAAGAAGATTGAAAATGCAAATAGTAGACAAGTTACATTCTCTAAACGTCGTTCTGGGCTATTGAAAAAAGCTCATGAACTTGCTGTTCTTTGTGATGCTGAAGTTGCTCTTATCATCTTTTCTAGTACTGGTAGACTTTTTGAGTTCTCTAGCTCCAGGTATTTTTAAATTCTTTTATTATTTACTTTTGGTTATTTCTTATGCAAACCAATTTTTATCAGGAAAGAAATGATTTTTTTTTTGTTTAAAGATGCTATCTCTGGTGGGTTGCATCTTGCATGTTAAAATTTCTGGGATAAAGCTCAAAAAATGATCAGAAATGGTTAATTTTTTATTTTTGTTAATTTTATTGAATTTTATTGTCGGTTGAAATTTGAATTTTGGTTTCTTGGTGCTTGCATGTGAAGTTTGTTTGACCTTGTTGACCGTAAATTTTGTTTCTTCTTAGTAATTCCCAGGAGAATAATAAGAACATTCATATTTCTTCTGATCATCATAAAAAAATAAAATAAAGTTTTCATATTGCTTTTTGGTCTGAAGTTTCCAACTTTTACTTTGGTCATTTCGTTCTACAAATATTTTCTTTTTTCTCTTAACCAAGAAAAAACTATAATATTATAACTTCTTTCATTGAAGATTATTTTTTTGGTGCCAAAAAAGAGAAAAGAAGTTTAAAAATATTAACAAAATAGAATTATGATATAGTAAAAGTGCATGATTTTAGAGAAGTTATTGAATACTGCCTTTTTAGAAATGCATGGCTTATTTTACTGTTTAGGTGAAAGAGTAAGTCTTGTAAGCATGTTATACATGGAAAGGCTAAAAATACACCATAAAATTAAAGGCTTTGTTTATTTATTTCGAAATTATAACACCTCAAATGGAGTAATTAAATTAAAGTAAAAGCAATTTAAAGTAGTATATATAGATTTTATGCTAGCTGTTTGACACCCTATACATGTTCATGACCATATGGTATTGAAACAGTAAGGTTTTTGGAAGCTAGAAACCAATTAGGTTTCCTTGACGACGCTATCAACTATCAAATTATAATAATTAAAACTTTTGCAAGGATGCAACACGCCCTTAATATTAATTACTGCTCTCTTAAGTTTCAAGAATATGACTTCAAAGTTTTTTTTTAAGGACTTTGATTTATGTTCTTATATTTATGCAGTGAGCTATAAACTATCAAATTATAACAATTTTTGGTACGATCAGAGACGAAACCAGATCAATACTAGTATAGGATGGTCTGCTTGTGTTTAGAACATTCTTGTGTGTTGTATTCCCATTTCCATTTCCATTGGAGATACGGCCCATCACACATGTGCCTATTCTTTTATGACAAATTGCTGCTTGATTCCCAGCATGTACATATTGTCTGTTAATGTTTCGGATGCATCATGTGCAGCATGAAAAGAACACTTGCTAGGTACAAGAATACTAAGGAAAGTCCTGATGCAATGCTTGGAAATCCAAAGATGGAGGTATGGCCCTAAACTCATGCATTCTGTTTTTAATTAATTTAACTCTTAGCTTGTTGGATTGTAATCATTAAACATTTTCTCTCTTTAATTCATTTATGAATGTTTTTTGTGCTTAGCAGATTGAAGAGCTGAAGGAAGTTGATAATCTGAAAGATGAGATAATGAGTCTTCAAGTCAAACAAAAGTATACTTGATTAGTCTTGTATTATCCTAATAAACTCAGGTATCACAATTGAGTGAATAACAATATAATCTTATTGTGACACAGGAGGTTGCTAGGAAAAGATTTATCAGGCTTGAGCATCAAAGAACTGCAGCAGCTCGAGAACCAACTAACCGTCAGTCTATTGTCAGTAAAAGCTAAGAAGGTGCTGCTGTTCTTCATCTTGTGCCTTATTTTTCTTCCTATCGTCTATTGATCGAGGCTTACTATATTACGATATGCACCCACATCCTCCATTACCATTTTTAGTTAATGTGAAAATTATGTACTGCAGGACCAACTACTGATGGAACAACTTGAGCATTCACGCGCACAGGTATGTCAGTCTCACCATCCCGATAGTTGATCTAAAATTTATGATTTATACAAGAGTGCTGAAATTTTATTCATGTTACTTAAAATTAGGAGCAGAGAGCTTTGCTAGAGAACGAGTCTTTACGCAGACAGGTAATCGATTAATTTGTTAAGTACAATAACAACAATGCCAAAGCTTTGACACCAATCAAGAAATGTGTAAATTAATTTGAATGGTTGAAATTTAGATTGCGGAGCTTAGGGGATTTGTGACACCGTCTGAGCATCTGGAGCCTATGTATCTTGAGTACTATCCGTTACAGAAAAGGGTTCGGTCTGAGACAAATACAACTTCTGGTTCTGATGGACTTTCCAACAGCGAGTTTGATAAATCAGATTCTGATATTACCTTGCACCTGGGGTATTGCTCTCTTTCTCCAATCCCACAAGACTTTTAAAAAAGGTTCTATGTCCCTATATAATGTATGTTCCCTCTTCCATTCAGGCCACCTTGTGACCACAATCTGAATCTGAAGAGAAAAGTGACGGTGACTGAGAGCGAGTCTGGAAGTCTAGCAGCTTCTCTTTAATTAATCATCCTTGTTGGCCTCGCATTGCTAGCTGTTCTGCTCAAATTAGCACAAGATCATGTAGCAGGTTTTGGTTATATAGCATATCCAGCAGGATCATGAACGGTACCTAGTTGACTACCTGACATATATACTGAATAAGTTGTATATATCTAGTTAATTACCCCCGGTATCAAATAGCTATCTGTAATGTTTTAAACAAAGTGTAATATCATATTTCTATGTTGCTCGGATTCTTCACTTTACCTCAAGTATTGCCTCAGACTCTTGACATAGTGACACTCACATATGGGTGCAGGACCTTAAGACACTTCAATGGGTTCAAAAGTACTAAATAGTCAAGTCGAACACTTAGACATGTGCTCGTTGTGTATACAGCTGAGTCCGATGGAGTAACATAGTCATATCTTATGTGAATGCATTGCTAGAGAGTAGTGTAACTGAAATTTGCGTCCACTGATTTTGGTAAAGAAAAAGAACCATGAGGCTGATCATATGGTTTATGATAGGATTTTGGTGCAGGCTTGCGAACACTATAAATTTTAGTGCTGACTGCTAAGGCGAAGGCTTTAATCCTAAACCTTCTTCTGCTACACATATTCTTACTTGAGACCGTCTTTTGTAAAGACGGCTCTCAAAAGCCTAGTCCAATTCTAAATATATATTGTTATAACTCTAAATATAGATTTTGGACTGGACTTTTGAGAGTCGTCTTTACAAAAGATGGTCTCTCAAGAGAGCATCTGCTTCTGCTAAGGCTGAGTTTGAATAATCTTTTTCAAGGTTCAGCTAATAAAGACTCGGTCACTGCCACTGGTAATAAAGAGAATATTGGGCCAGGAATTTACAATGTATTTATTATTTAGAGTTTGGACTTAATCGCATTTGTAAAGCAAAAGATGATTCAACATGTTAAAACACAGTATAACAAAAAAGAGAGTTTTTTTCCAAAATATTGCAATTTAGGGAAATAATTCCTACTTCATGTTAATGTGAAATATAATTTCCAATCTACCGTCCACGTAGGATGTATTTTTTCTTTTTTAATTTTTTGCACATTAAACCGCTATCTAAGATAGCGTTTTCTTTTTGAACAAAAAACGCCATTTGAAATGACGGTTTACTATGATTTAGTATTTTTTTTTGTTAATAATATAACCGCCATCTGAAATCGCGGTTTCACCTGGCTAAATTTTTATGAAGAAAAACTGCACTAGCAAATAGGAATCAGCATATATCAAATTGTAGACAATCTGAGATTCAAATCTGCTGGAATCCATGTCTTCACCTTGGACAATTATAGGTCTCTTGTGCAACAGACCTAGAGATGGAAGCTCATAGCTAAACGCTGCCACTAGAGATAAGTTGTCTCTCTCTAGACATTGGAAGTGTCTCACATCCAATTTCAAGAACTTGAGCATCTGGACTCTATTGAGGCTTTGAGGGAAAGTAATGGGAATTAAGAAATTTAGCCATCTCTGAGTGAGAGAGGGTGAGAAATGAAGAAAGTTTTTCCGCAGGGGTCATGTGCAAGCAGGGGCAACAATAGGGATGGAGGAAGACATTTAAAGGGTCATACGTGGACGGTACTATGGGAAACAAGTTTATGATGAATGTTGGATGGAAAATAAATTCTTAAAATGCAATATTTTGGAAAAAGAAACCAAAAAAGACATTTAAAGGGTCCTGCAACATACATGCAAACCACATTCTTGGTATCTTTAGCTCAACATAAAGCCCATCTAAGCCCAAACACAATTCTGTTTCTTCCTTAATTAACAGAGAGATATTTGTTATCTTTTATTATTTTTTATCTCTACTTTAACTTTATATACTTAATGAATGTTTGAAATAATGTTAAGAGAATAAAGCTCAAAAATGTGGGATGATTCAGAAGATTACAACATACAAAGCTACTTAATCAAAAACTAATGTATTTATATATTTATTAATACATGGTCAAAATATCCTTTACTATTCATAGGCAAACAAAAAGAAAAGAAAGATAATTATGTATCGTCAGTTAAAGTATGTATTACTGTCTCTATGAAAAGTATAGGTTTGATTGTTGTTGTCTTTCTTTTTATGAGTCATGAATGTAAGGTTAGAAGTTTAATGGTGGTGATTGAAAAGGGGTAGAGAGATTGGAAAAGAGAGGTCTAACTGGGGTAATTATAGTTGACTATAAACCTCTTCAACTAATAATTATATGCATTTTGCGTGGCGAACTTATGAGAATGTAATGATCTGAAAATTTCTAGTCTTTGAATTGAATTATATGATTTTAATAGTTTGATTGTATAAGATAAAATAAGGTGAATCATGTCATATGGTATCCTTGGGTGTTGATGACATTGTAGGTCACGAGACAGAATTATCCTTGTTGAGAGGAACAATAAAATCAATTTGGGGGTTGATGTTGACTTATATGATGCCAACAATACATCAACATGTAACCTTAATTGCTCCATCTCACTATGTCTACATACATGTGATTACACCACATGTATCCAATGATCCAACCACAACATGCATTTCCTCCACCCTATAAATTTGTCCTTTGTTTATTCATTCATGAAATTCGGAAATCAATTAAGGCCAAACATAATTAATGAAATAATTTGGGAGACAATTGAACTATGATCTTTATACAAAAATTATTCTCCAATCTAAATTGATTACCACCAAATTTAACATTTTAATTATGATATTTACATTTAAATAAGAGTTTTTGCTACTAACATCTCGAATTTATTTATTTTCATTATATACAGATTCATTTATTTTTATAATATGGCAAAAGTATAATATACATATTTATATGAGTGAGCTAAAAAACATAGTTATTTACAATACAAAAGATGCTAATTAAAGGCAGACAAGCAACGTTCTAGCAATTGTTGAATGAGAAAAGAAAGTACAAATTTTTGGACTTATTTTTCTTCCATTATATGATTATGACTTTTAAACATGTGGCCTAAATAGTTTGATAGTTGATATTATTGAGATTATTTTGTATCTATTATTGCACCTTTTTACCAAAAATCTTCTAATTTATTTAATAAAGAAAAAGCTTTACTAACTTAGTTTTTTTAATTTCTTTTAATAATTCAAAATAATAATCATCATTTATAATCAATTATTGTTCTTTTTTCTATATCAATATATATTGTTCAAACAAATTAAACTAAGTTTTTCTTAATTAATTTGAAGACAATGAAAGCCTTTTGAATCAATAATTTGTTAAAAGTCATGATGTACATTCTAAAAGCCTCTTAATTTATGCATACCCAGCATCTTCCCATTAATTAACTAACCTAATTATATATCAAAGATTGCGTGAAGACTTGGATTCGGAATATAATTGATCAAATAATTGATGGTTGAATCTAATTTAGAGTAGATTAAATAATAATTTATTAGATCTACCGTTATACATAATAGTTTTAATTTAGTAATTTAGTAATTAATAGAATTATTTGTTAAGCATTTTCAAAATTATTGTAAAACAAATATCTTACTTTATTATGAAATATAAAAGGCCAATTTGTACACACATAAAGCCAAGATGAAGACTAAAATGAGCCCACGAGAAGAAAATGATTGGTTCACCGCCCATGAAAAAGGTTGCAGATAGGATTGTATTCCTCATTTTAAGGTCAAAATTTGGACTTTTCTTAATATCATAATAATAATAATAATAATAATAATAATAATAATAATAATTCCATCTTCGAATTTATTCACCAATAATACTATTATATAATTATTTCAGCTTAAATTCTTGTAAAGTAGGACTATTAAATATATGTGTTTCGTTCGGTTAGCCTTTTCTTTAATTTGGGGTAATCAAAGAATAACAAACAAAAATAATTTTAATTATAAGTAGTGAGAATGCGTGTGAGAGACAATAAAGGTAAAAAAAAACACCTACATTTGAAAATACAAGAATGTGTGTGGAGATGACTGAAATTTACTCTCAAAATATTTTTTATTTTTAAATCATGGATAGCACGTGGTACCTGAAGTTATATACTAGATCCGCCTATGTGCGTAGGCTTAAGAGGTACACACAAAACATGGACCTCTTTCTAGTTGTCTATAAAAATAATTAAAAAAATCACATCATTAATACCCTTTAAATTATCATTTCATAAATGTGATTGCCATCCTAGCTCACTCCAAATTGACTCTCCCATCTTCTCCTCTATAACTAAAAAGAAACCAAAAATGGAAAAATTAAGCATTCTTGTAATTTCAATATTAGTTGCAATACCATTCACACATTCAAAAACACAAAATGTGCATCTTTCCAAACTATACAAAGCCAAATACCATGAAAATAATAAAATTGACAAGAACTCATATGAAACAATGCTTAATGTTGATCATGGCAAAAGGATAAATAAACATCATCATCATAATCATCATCATCATCATCATGATAATCATAAGGAGATGAAGGAGAGAGATAGAATAGAGAAGTTACCTGGGCAACCAGCAGTGAACTTCACACAATATGGTGGTTATGTTACAGTTGATCACAAAAATGGAAGAGCTTTTTATTATTACTTTGTGGAAGCTCATACCAACAAAAATTCTTTGCCACTTCTTCTTTGGCTTAATGGAGGTACTTTTTTGTTTATTAATAATTATAATGTTATTTTTTACAATTCTTTGGTTTTTCTTACAAATTACAATATAATGTTGACATTTTTCATATGTTACAAGGGAATTAAGTAGATTTAATTAAGGTGAAATTTATGACAATATTTGATTTTAAATTGTGATTGATTGTATAAGTGATGAATTTGTATTGGTACGTATGTAGGTCCTGGTTGTTCATCTTTGGCTTATGGAGCTATGGAAGAATTAGGTCCATTTCGAGTTAAAAGTGACGGCAAAACATTATATACTAACAAATATGCTTGGAATCACGGTATGATCGATGTTCATATTTATTTAATTTGTCTTATATTTTTGATCTCGTCGTAAATATATATACGTGTGTACGATACGTAGTTGCAAATGTGTTGATGTTGGAGTCTCCAGCTGGAGTAGGGTTTTCATACTCAAATACAACATCAGATTATGATAGCAACGGAGATATGAAAACAGCAGAGGATAATTACGTGTTTTTATTGAATTGGTTAGAGAGATTTAGTGAGTATAAAGGCAGAGATTTTTACATTGCTGGAGAAAGTTATGCTGGTCATTATGTTCCTCAGCTTGCTCATGCCATTCTTCACCACAACATCAATGCTACTCCTAATTCCATCATCAACCTCAAAGGCATTATCGTATGTTTCATTCATTCTCTTTTCTTTATTTTGCATTGCTCGTTTAAATCAATAAACTAACACAAACAATTGTTAAAGGAACCAACTCAACCAAAAGCATAAGCTTATGGTTAAGGCCCCAAAATATGTTATATACTCTAACACGCCCACTCACACGAGAGCCCTTTGGGCTAGAAGTGTGGATGCAACACAGGCTCTCCTCACACCTGGTGCTAAATATTCCACTTAAATGAGGGATGGTTGAGATTCGAACCTGTAACCTCTTGTCACATTGTCTTCTGATACCATGTTAAGGAACCAACTCAACCAAAAACTTAAACTTATAGTTGAGACCCTAGAATATGTTATATACTCTAACAACAATAATTTTTTTGGAGCATCATCTAGTGATATATATAATTTCATGATAGGCATAATCTTGCCTAATAAAAACAGAACATTAAACGACTTTAGTATATGAACGTACCCGGCCCCAATAATTGGTTATCTGGGCATACCATGTGAATTATATTGTTTTGTATGCATTATTTAATTTTCTACCTATTCCTAGCTTGCTTATAATTTAAATATGATATAAGATAATTATAATTATTATAAGTAGCATCAATGAATGCTCTCCCTTATCTTTAATTAATAATTTGATCTTCCAATCTTCGTTCTTACGATGTCTACGTACCATAATACACAGTCTAGCTATATTTCTTTGAATTTGCAATAATCATCAAAATTTTAAGAAATCCCTTCTTATAGTTGTTGCAAATTGAAAATTAAATAAAGTGTAATTTAATACCGACCATATAGCAAACTCGATTCTTTTCAATTACTTTTATCATTCACTGTAAATTTATTCCTAAATCCTAATTATAGTTTTTCTATGAGCGAGCGAAATGATAATAATAATATTTAGTCTAAATTTGTTACAATATCTAAAAAAAACTCTAACTTGGCAAATAAGAACAGTACTAGTACTAGTACTTAATTAGAATGCCTAGACGCATTAATTGAAGTATAATGATTGTATGATTTAATAATATGGTAACTCATTAAAATAAAAATTGCAGATTGGAAATGCAGTGATAAATGATGAGACAGATTTGAAGGGGATGTATGATTTTTTCTGGAGTCATGCAATAATATCAGACCAAGTCAAAAATGATATTTTTGGGAATTGCAATTTCAGTCCGAGTGCAGTCACACAGAATGACAAATGTCATGCAGCCGCCAATCAAGTTGAAGATGATATTCAATATTTGGATGTTTACAATATTTATGCTCCTGTTTGTCTCTCTTCTAATCTTACTGTCAGGCCTAAAAAACTCACTGTAAGTCACTTAAACATGCACTACTATCTCTGGAGACTGGAGTATACTCTTCTATCTCAAAGATGCACATGCAATAAAATATAATAATGATAAATATGAGGGCCTCGACCATAAATAATTATTTGAGTTGTTGATGAAGCTAGCTAGCTAAGTAGAAGTATATTTTTGTTGTTGGGTGCAGCATGCTTTGGATCCATGTAGTGACCATTATGTGACTGCTTACATGAACTCTCTTGATGTCCAAAAGGCTCTTCATGCCAATGTCACCAAACTCTTTTATGATTGGCAACCTTGTAGGTATGATTATCAATTTCATTCTTTTTTCTTGGAGCATACAAAGCCACATACTAATTTGAATATAATGGACTTCGTTCTATGGAATTTTAACCAACTTAACTTGTTCACATCCACATGAAAAATAATAGCTCCATTCTTAGTTTTAACAATCATGTTTTGCTTTGTGCCTTGTGCGCCTTGAGTTCAAGCTTAGATGGAAAACGTCTCAACTAGGTGATAGATAGGAAAATTAATTACTTAAGTATGTTTGTTTGAAAAGCAAGAAGCTTCAAATGACCTCGGTCAAATTCATTTATGATTTTATTTTGCAGTGCGGTAATTACGAAATGGTCAGACAGCCCATCAACGGTGATACCTCTCCTCAAAGAGCTCATGAGTAATGGCCTTCGAGTATGGATTTTTAGGTAAATATTTTTGCTCATCATTATACTTATCTAATAACCATCATTCTTTTTTGTTATAATTATATAACTACATTTTCTTATGACTTTTTATCATTGTGCCAATAACGCTAAATATGGCTCTCACATGGATAAGGGTCTTCCTAATGATTGTTTTATAGGTTTAGAAATTATTACCTCTACATATACAAAGCAAAAGCTTATTATATCAAATTTCAAAAAAAAAAAAAGCTTATTATATCATTATCTAATTAATTTTGATAAGCAAAGGATTGTTTTTTTTTCTTTAAAATTGTTAGTAAGAATGTAAAAAATAAGTCTGTCGAACAGATCAGGTTGGTTCGATTTTGAGTCATATAAATAGGTGAAAAAACCCTTGATCCAAACCCAATCCATTTAATTAATTGGGTCGAAAATCACAACATTGACCCGGCCTGCAACAGATCAGATTGACATGATTTTGACCCATTTAACCCGTTTATAATTTTTTTGTTTTCGAATTAAGGTTTTTAACGTTGATTAAATCTAATTTTCTAGACTTTACTTTTAACTTCATGTTTTTTTGTTGTTTATTTTGTATTTACTATGTAAAATAAGAAAATATTAAATGAACTAATTTTAGCTTATACTTATTGATTTAACTCGAAATTAACACATTTAATTAAATGAATTATACAAGTTTTTTTTAGGTTTAAAATTTTGACTTGAACCTAACCTATTTAATAAACTGATCAGATCGGGTCGACTAATTTAATTAATTGGGTGAAAAGTCTCAATCTAAACCCACTTATTTCGGATTAGGTTTAGGTTGGGTTAGCAGGTCGGGTCAACTTTTGCCGGCCCTACTAAAAAAACGAGTTTTAATAACACTTGTACTGTTATACAACTTGCTAAGCTTAATATGTAGTTGCTTGTAGGTAAAGAGTAAGTAAATTTTAATTAAAATCAAAGATGATAACGAGTTGAACTAATTAGTTGAATTGTCATTATAAATCCGAGTTGAGCTCTATTAGTTGCTAGACTCGTTAAAATATTGAGTTGATCCGAGTGGAGCCATATTGAATACTTCATGGTGTAAGTAGCAATGGGCAATGGCCATAAGGCCATAATAGTCCTTACAGCAGAAGTCAACTTTTGTACTGTTCTCTTTTAAATGGGACCAAAACCTTAAAAAGTTGAAATTTTCATGTTCTTTACCCTGGTGATTGGTGAGTTGGTGAGTAGGACGCACTTCGAATAATATTATAATTTTAAATTAACCTACTACATATTTTCAATATTAGATCACAAGCAACCTCTATACTTTAATATGCCTCCTCGGCCCTCATACGAGAGCCTATTAGGCTTAAAATATAGATGCATTATAAGCTCTCATCGTATTTGTCATAAAACATTTCATTTGATTTTGAGAATAATTAAGATTTAAACTCGTGACCTTTTAATCATGCTAGCTCTGATACCACTTTAAACTATTAGATCTAGAAAGTGAATTGATTCAATGTGTAGGCCAGGGTGAGGATCAAACATCTATTGCAAGGAAAAAAAGTCTTACCCTGAGATCAAATTTAATTACATGTTTATGTTTTTGATTGGCTATTTAGTTGAAAATTATTCATGCATGATTTGGAGACAACGACTTTCAATATATTGCATCACACATGACACATACAATATTTAATCATGAGCAATCATATATATTCAAATTACTTTAAATGAATACACATATTCACCAATTCACCAAAAATAAAAAATAGAATAAATATATTGTTGATCATGTTCATGAAATGAAATTAATTGTGATATATGAATTATCCATATAATAGCTATAACATTGATCAGTTTGTCAATTATCACTATTTTCAGTGTAGTAAAGAGCAAAGGTAAAAGAGATGGAAGTATATGATAGCTATAACATTTGTCAATTATCACTATTAATGGTCTATTCATAACCATGGATTATTAAAGCCGTTGAAAATACTTCATAAGTAAAGAAGGTTTTATATTAATATTGAGTTGTGGATTTAATTTGTATATAACGTTTAGTGAGTGATCCTCCTAATACCATATGTTTTAGGAAAGAGTACGTAAAACTGTTCAAGTGTTTTATGCAAGTTGATGCTCATTACTCATGGGTTTGTGGGCACTAGCCGATTGTTGCCTCATGGGAGTGACCATAAGTGGAATGAGGGTTTTTTGTTTGACAAATAGTCACGGTCTAACGTGAGCTTAATAATTAATTTGTATTAATATATAAATATGATGATGCAGTGGGGACACAGATGGTAGAATACCAGTAACTTCAACCAGGGAATCATTGAATATAATGAAGCTTCCAATCAAGACTAAATGGCATCCTTGGTTCATCAAAGGAGAGGTGAATATTAAATAATGCCTTTCAACTACTATTAACCATTTTTCTCATCAAGGATAAAAAGTAATTATTTAAATCATAAGAGTTAAATATTAGCAATAGGAAAAACAATGATTGAAAAAATAGCAACAAATTTTCTATCAAATTACAATCACTTTCCTTCATAAAATTAATTAGGAAAAAAATGATCAAATAAAATCCTACATTTGTTTTTTTAATTGGTGACAAAGTAAAATATTGTGTGGCAAACAAGGTTGGTGGATACACAGAAGAATATGAAGGGAACTTAACATTTGCAACAGTACGAGGAGCAGGTCATCAAGTTCCCAGCTTTCAACCTATTCGAGCCCTTTCTTTGATCTCTCACTTCCTTGCTGGCACACCTTTGCCTAATACTTCTAGACCTAAACTTTTTTGATATCTTGCTTCATTTTTTTTAGATGTTAAACTATATTTGGGAGGAAATTTCGGGTGATGATTTCCGCACATACAAATTTGATATTCGATTGGAATTGTACAACGAAGAATTATAGTGCGGAAATCACATGTTGATAATTGTGTTTTGGAAAAATTGACATTAATAACCTAACCTTTCACTCATCCGCTATGAATAATCCCATTTTTGAATTATTTTCTAATAATTCAACCTTTGTAAAACATTTGCCCACAACATACCCTATTACTAATAATAGGTAATAATAAGATATGCTGCTAACAAACTAAAATAAAGGTTAGATTATTGACAGAAAACTAAGGGCAAACATTGAATTATTAATAAATAATCAAAAGGTTGAATTATTCACAGCGGATGAGTAAAAGGTTGGATTATTAATGTCAATTTTTCTTTTTTTTTTTGTTTATTTTGAAAATTGTTAAGGTAAATGAAAGTTGAAAGATGTACAGTTGATATTGAAGCTTATTCTTTTTTCATAAATATGTAGTTTGCTTATTAGTGTCTTATATAAGAAATAGATCTACATTTCTTTCAATATCTTCTCAAGTCTCTTGCAATAAATATAATGCATGAATGAGAACAATGTGAAACTCTGATTTATTCAGACAACAGAGTGGGCATCATTAAGAGTTAGATACCTGTAAATTGTAATGGAATAATGTTGATACCAGGTTGAAGGCAGTCCTCAACCTAGGGACACCGCAACAACCACTTGGCCACACTAAAAGTAATTTTTTCTGGAATCTGGCCATTCAATTTTCAGTAAAATCCAAAACAAAAACCAAAACTTCAGATATACATTACCCACTATTCAAAATACCCAAAATCAACACACAACAACTTTCATTACTTTCTGGGAATTCAATTTTGAGTAAACCGCCAATACAAAAATAAAAACCCTTTCAAAAACCAAAAATAAAATTTAAAAATTTTCACCGCCTTGACTAGAGATTTATTTTCTTAAAATTCGTGTTGAATCCAAAGTTGAAATTAATTTGAGTTGGAGAAAGTAGAACAATTATTCTCGTGAGAGACCGTATCTCAAAGACACAATATCAAAATAAAGAGTACAAATTTTTTTCCTTTAATTTATATTAATTAAACTGTTTTAACACATATTTAATACGTCTTGGAATAAGAGTACATTGTTTTTACACAAATGGTGAAGTTGCATGATGTTTTAGAAGGCAGAACGTTCGTAAAAAGGATTTATTTGGGCCAAAAATTGGAGCAAGTGGGCAACCCAATAATTAATTCACTTCTCAGCCTCACCTTCCTCGTCTTCTCCGTAACAACAAACGAAAAGTATTTTTACTGGACTGGTTGTTTGCAAAACCCTAGGCATTAGGATTCTTGATTAGGGTTTCCGTCGTCAAACACTCGACATGACGCAGAAGGCGAAATTGTTCAAAGGACAACAGAACAAGAAGAGCATACCTCCTAATCGCCATGGAAAAGTTTCTCAAATTCGCAAAGGTAGCCCCTTGCCGTTGAATTTACTGTCTTCTTCATTTATTTCTAAACCTCTGGTTTTAATGCTAAAGTATGTTGTTGAATTGCAGGAAAGAGAGTGATTAAACCATCTAAAATCTCTAAGGATATGGATGATAATCGGGTAAAGTTTTATACTTTACTATGGTTTTATTTTGTTTTCTGAAGGTTTATTTTTAATGAGTCATTATTATACTTGGCCACATTTATTGTCAATTTATATCATACTTTACTTCACCATATTATAAATCCGCGGATTATTGTTTATTATACTCTGCCATATATGTAGTCAATTTATATCATGTTGACCTTTTTTAAAAAATTATTTATATCATGTTCATTTATGGAATAATATTATCTAAATTTTTATATTAATGATCAATTTTTGGTTATTTTTGATACATTGGTTCCCTGGTTATGAGATGATTAACCATTTTTGGATGAAGTGACCTTATGACCTTACTCAATGATGATCGAGTTGTAAATTTGTAATAGTTGGACACTTGACCCATTAGTTGGAAATTCGATTGAAGTTGCTGATAATATCCTCATGGGGTTTGATTCCGAAATACCAAATGGAAGTAGATAGGTTTTATGAGTTTATTTACTAGAAACTGAGTGGCGGAGTTGTTTGCCTGGGAAGGGAAAAAGCTAAACGTCAAATTTATAGAAGATTGATCCGAGAGAGGCTTTCTAGTCTCTTGGTGCTTTTGGTACCATGATGTGGCTTAGGATTTCTCATCCTTGGAGAAGTTTGGTAGTACAAGTGATGATAGTGGATAGTCAATTGCAAGATGTTTGTAATTTGTAAGACTTTGTTCACGGAAGCCTTAGGATGGGAATTCAAATGACATTCCATTATCCCAATACGGCAATACCAAGCGGTTCTTTCATAGGCAGGATGTAAGCAATCTTGCCTGATTTATGTTGTGAGGCCTTAATTTGTCAATGAGTAATTTATATCTTGGTATAGGAGTTAATGATACTTTATTTTTATTAATTAGATGGAGCTAACTTACTCTTGATGATTAACAGACGTGTCAATGGGATTATCAAAAGTCACTGAGAGGGCTTTATTCAACTTTTGTGTTTAAATATGAGTTTGTTGGAACACCAATTTGTTTCTTTCAAATTACACGATAAGGTCAATGCTGTAATATTAACCATTTCAAGATGCCATGTTGATTAGTCTTATGAGATTGTAATTGGAAATTTGCACTACATTGTAATTGTAATTGAGGCCATTTTACTGAATTATTCGAAGTTACTTTGATGGAGGGGATCCCAAAGTTGCAATTCCTTTGAACGTGTGTTTGATGGTTCCCACATAGCTTGTTCTTGGTTATTCCCAATGTTGCTACCTGATTTATACAACTTATACCTAATTACTTTAATTCCTTCAACTAATTAGCCAAAGTTCTTAAACATTACAAACATGCATTGACACACTTAGACAACAATCTTCTAACAACGTTAACAAGCTATGTAATTGTCTTTGTAAAAACGTAAAAACAACATAATAGAATCATAAAAATCGCAGCTTGCAAAAGCTCGAAGAGACTGTCTTCTTGAAGATGGATTGGATCTAAAAGTGAGGGTGGGTCGCCAACTTGCCATAGCTAACATTCCTTTCCACATAGAGAGAGCTTGCCCTCGAACTTGGAACTTGGACACCATTTAACAACACCTTGGACACTTGTGTGATCATGCGACAAGTAGGGATGTTACAAAAACCCGACCTGTCGACCCGTATGGCAGGCCATTTTACTTGACCTGTCTTAATCGAGTCGAGTCATGAGCGACAAAATTAATTTAATCGGGTACCTGCTGAGTCATGAAATATAAATGTGCAAATTTCTTTAGAAGCTACAGTAGTACTACTATATTGAGAAAGCGATCAACATTGATTGTAGAATTTTACACACTTTGTAGAGTGAGAGATAAAAGTTCCCAGATCCGCCATTTTTTAACTTCTGATAAGTTCTTTGACATACATAAATCCAATGAATTTGAGGATTTAGGAGTTAGGATCATGCATGAGTATGAATTTGATTTTTGAGATATTAAAATAAATTGTGTCACATCAAAATTAAAATATGTTTGCAAGTAATCCAAAAATATTGTTACAAATGAAACCGTGTGCTCGTTGTCCCGACTTGATTTTTCTAAGACCCTAATAAATTGGGTCGAGACATGGACCGATAAAACAAGTACTCGACTAATCGGATGCCTGACTTTTCGGATACCCAAAATGTCTGATACCCATTTTAATTAACACCTTAGCGCCAAGTCAATTGTTTTTTTTTCCCATGTGTCTTTCATGCCATTTCTTGTATTGCACACCTAGGAACAACTTCTTGGTTTGAAGAACATTAGAAACAAAGCTAGCCTTCAAAATTGTTTGAGAAGAGGATTTTGGTTTGGCTTTTTTTTTGTTGTTGTGGCTTTGTGTTAGGAGTGAGGGTGATATTGCGGTTTCTGAGTAAAAGAGCATGTGCTTCTAAACCCATCATATAGATTTTTCGCATGAAAAAGCAAAGGCCTATGTAACAAAATGTGACATGCATTAATGGGAATAACATCCTAGTATAGTTCCTCCTTGAAATTTCTGATACTAAAGGCTAAATACTCTCTATGAGATACTTGCAAACCTTTCCATTGGTTATGCCATTGTATAGCATAAGGGTATGGTTGTGTGGATGATGCGAAGTTGATAGACTCATCTTAGATATTAGGATTTGTGACGCCACATTGGCAAAACTACCCCCATTCATGATCAAAGTACATATTTTGTCTTTGACGTATCATTGTGTATAGAATATGGACTTTTTGTGGATTCGAATTAGGCAGCCTTTTCATCTCCAATCCAATGGCTTTTCCATTGGTTGTGTGGATGATGTGAAGTGGATAGGCTCATCTTAGATATTAAGATTTGTGACACTACATTGGCAAAGTTACCCCACAATCAAGATCAAAGTACACATTTTGTCTTTGACGGTACATTGTGTATAGAATATGGCCTCTTTGTGGACTTGAATTAGGCATCCTTTTTCATCACCAATTCATTCTTCCCATTTAGGATGAACAATTAAAATTGGTTTTATTTCTATTATTGCCTCTTAATCTTCCTTTAAATTAGGTTCAAACTCAACCAAAGTGACAATTTATTTGTTAGGACATTCTAAGGCAATGTGCCCTAGTCCTTGGCACCTATAACATCTCCTTTGAGCTCGTTGGTTTGTAGGAAGTGTGTTTGGTGTGGTATTGATTTTAGGCAGTTTTGAAGTGGTTGATTTAGCAATGGATGACGAGGCTTCTTGAGTTTGGGAATTGTTTTTGGTGAAAGGGTTTGGGGGTTTTGGTTATTGTTGTTTCACTATATGAGCCAAGATGATTGATTATCCTAAAGTTGATTAAGGATGCAATTCAACTACTTGTAATTCTACTCTCAATTACTGACTTGAGAAATGCACCAAAGTTTGTGTTTCATCCTTATTTACTCCACATTTCATGGCATAAACTTTAAATTCTCTTGCACATTCTTCCACACTTTTGTTTCCTTGCTCTGAATGGTGCAACATAGAGAAGTTTTCTTGAATGTAGTCGGATTGGAAGAATTTTTCTTTCAAAAGCTTTTTCATTTTTGTCCAAGTGTGCACCTTGTCTTTCTCCAAATGTGCCCTCTTTGCCATACTCCACCCCACCATGTTCAACTGTATTTCCTAAACTTTGAAGCGACAATTATAACCCTCTTCTTCTCCAGAATCTGTTGGTAATTATTGACTCTTTCCGCCACTCTTAGCCACTCAAAAAATTCGTATCTAATCTTAATTGAAATGACCTTGGGTATTTGCAATGTTTGGGTTTGTGACACACCCAGCCCTGTTCCTTGTTCTTTGGCTGATTCCAAGAGTAATAAAGATCAGTGGAGGTTGTAAAAGAAAGAAAGAGAGATAGAATAGACAGAAACTAGACACAGTTTCGAGTACTGCAACTCCTGCCTGACTTCTTTTATTATATTTCTTCACACCCAAAATATTTACATACTATGCAGTATGCACCTATTACAACTAACCCCTTCTAACGTATTAATTGCCAGCTGTCATATCCCTCTTTTTTTTTATTCAGTCTTGAGAACCGGCTCCTCACAATTTGAGTAATACAAGCTTTGTATGTTTACAATTTCACTATGATGCCTACTTTCATGCCATGTTGTTTGACGATAAATTTTATGTCGAACAAAGGGACTGCCTGTCAATTTTTCTGCTAACGTTCTTGCATTCATCTTGTATTAAGAATATTCAGAGGATTTGGTCTATTCATTTTGATACTTGGTATTTTTCATTTGAAGTCCATTGTGTAAAGTGTAAAAAGTAGGTGCATTCTGAAATTTATGAAGAGTTATAAAGAGCTTTTAGAATCTAGATGTTGAAGCAAATCTGTAACTTCTTTCATTGGAACTGCCTTTTCTATTACATATGCTCAACTGACATCACGTCTCTTTTTTGTTTTGGATAAGTAGGAGGTAACTAAGTTCATAAACTATTGCAACGAGGTGAAAGCAGCCACAGTAGCTTGCAAGGATGGTGGACACCTGAGCATTGTTAAGACATCTAAAGAATCATCAGGTGGACCGCAGAAAGGTTAGCTACTTGCTAGCCATGAATCATGATAATGATAATGATAATGATGCTTGAAATGAAATGAGGTCTAATGATCATCATAATCACAATCATATCATATGGTATATAAATGAAGTTTTGGAACAGAGATCATAGAACTCATGCTTGCTAGTAGCCTTGATTTCACTGGTGTGCCACAAAATCTCCTGCAAGATTGAATGATTCATTATCATTGTAGTTCATAATTCTGACAGCTTCTAAATTTTGCACATTTGCAATTTTATCATCTACTACCTGGGCTCAACACAGGTTTGCCATTAGTGCAAACCAAACATCTTTTTCTGTTTTAGTCTTTCCAGTTATCTTTTTTTCTGTCATTTTCACAATTAAAGTAATTATTATAATGACATAAAAATATTTTGATGATCCATTTATTTTTCTTCTGCTATTCTACCTAAAGTATTCTAAATTAAATATAACCCTTTAATAAATACTCGCTCTTTTCGGCTTTGTGAATTTCAAACATTATATTTTGTATTGTTTGGAAGTTGTATTAATTTTTTTCTTGATTTTTTTTTTTTTGCATTTTTTATTTATATGAACTTGCAAGCAATTACTCAAAAAGAAAAAAAAAACTTGCAAGGAATGTTTGCTACTATAGGTTGATCTGAAACATGTCTAACAAGAGTATGGTTGCGTATTTGCGTACATCGAACCCTTTCAAAACTTATTCTATGCAGTGGCGGACTCTGGACTCAAACTCAGTATGAGCACAATCGATACAAAAATAATTCAATAAAATATTTTTAAAAATCCTAAATATATTTTAAAAAAACAATGTTTGCAATTTAATCTCCTTTAAAAGATAAGTATATATATATACCTAGTAGGTATTAAAGGTTATATAATAGTGGATCTAATAAGATTACAAAGAAAATGATAGCTCAATTAGTCATTTTTGTACTCTATATTTTAGTAAAGGTTTAGGGTTCAATTCCTGGTGCAGCCTTCTTTGCAAGTTTGTTTCTATTTTAAATTTCAGTGAGGTCACTTGTGAATACTAGAGCTTTTTGAGTTTGTTCTTGATCCTATGTGGATAGTGGAAGACATTTAATAACGTTGGAGTTATGAAATGCCACACTTTTTTCGTTTCATAATACTTGTTATTGATTATAACATTTTTCTTGATATGTTATGGAAGGAAGTATTATTTTAGGTTCAATCTAAATTATTAGCTTGACCGTTGATTTTGATATAGTTTTTGTTACTATAAATCAAATCAATAAAGTAGATTTAGTGTAGCAAGATGAAGAGGTTAAAACTTAAAATAAGTAGTCCGATATTACATTTCTCTGATCTTAGCGGTCAAAAGGATTGAGGGAGTAAACCATTGTGGGCTCTAACGCCACTTGTTTGTACGTACTCCTAACTCCTTACTCCTACACCTTTTATGGTTGACGTAATAGACGTAAGAGCTTGACTCTTTTTCTTTGTTAAATCCTAGCCGTCCAATCTGATCATCGATTGAAAGTGCACCCAATTATACATAGCCACGATGCACCGAATCTTTCTCCAAAGTCTAAAGTCTAAAGTAAGGCCATCCAATATCCAAATGATTAACACGCGCATAATTTTTATGAATCTTCCTTCTGCCAACGTCCTCATCTTTCTCTGAACATCCCCCACTTCTTTTTCTTTTCCTGCTTTTTTTTTTCTAGTATTTGACCATTTATATGATAACGTTCAAGTTGTATACCTCTCTGCCTCTCTGGTATAATTCCTCCATTCCATATTACTTTCACCATTTTCAATTAGTAGTTGGTTTTTAATCTAGGGAAAATTACATTAAAAATTTCAACTATTTGCGATTTAAATATAAAATCCCAACAATTGATTATTATTTAAAACTCCTAATTTTAGGCCCATTTTATATTTAAAGTCCAAGATGACTTATAACCGGATAAATTGGTTTTAATTGAGAAGTTGTGGGACCCAATTGTATTTATTAATCACCTTACTTCCTTTGACCTTTCACGACCCTTCATGTACCCTTCCATTTCAACAAAAAGGTAACCTGTTAAAACAGGTTATAAAATGTACCGGTGCTTCATATTTAAGATGGGCCTATAGTTGGGAGTTTTGAATAATAATCAATAGTTGGGAGTTTTATATTTAAACCGCGAATAGTTGGGAGTTTTTAAAGTAATTTTCCCTTTAATCTATAAGTTAAAACTTAGTCAAATGGAATTTTATTTGATTCGTTTCAATGCAAATATTATTAATATCAAATTTTAATAATTTTTATTATACATAATTAAAGGTATTAAGGATTGAATTAGTGTGTTAGACTATGTGAAAAATCAAATGGTTTACGTATTTTAAAACAGAGGAAGTATATTGTTGGTTATATTTAAATAACTTTTACACGGAGATAGAGATTTTAAATACAATTTCTCATGGATATCAAGAAGTTAAAATTTTTTAATGAGATTTATTAGATTTGTTCTAATATTTAGAATTTAATAATGTATAGTTAAGGGTTAAATTATACTTGAAAATTGTGTAAAAAAATTTAAATGTAACATTGTGAAATGGAGGGAGTCAAAAATTTAAATTTAAAATTTAAATGTAATTTTCCCTTATGCATGCTTATTTTATGGTCTTGAAAAGCAAGTTTATAATTTAGTCATGCTGATAAATTGTTTTATTATCAATAGATACAATACAAGCTCCAAATATGTAATTAAAATTGATGGTTTGAAATTTCATAGCATGAAAATTGAGCAAGCAAAGCACAAGTCAAGAAACCATTTAAAATAGTCAAGCACATGGACATGGTTTAAATATATTTATTATAAGTTACTCCCACCTATTCACCCTACTTGTCCCATATACCTTTTGCACATATGCCAAGGCAACATTTTAACATTAAATATCTTTAATTGTGCATGATTAAAAATTATAAAAATTTGATATTAATAATTTTTGCATTGAGACGAATAAAATAAGATCCCACATGACCATATTTTAACTTATAGATTAAGAGCATGATACAAATTAAGAGTGATTAGTGAATAGTAACAAAAAAGTAAATGGGACAAGGAAGAATAGGAGGGAGTACAATTCAATCAGTAATTTAATAAGCCTAGATTTTAGCTCAACGCGCCATACAAGGAGAGTGGAGAAAATTAAAACAGAAAAACTCCAAAACGGGCAAGAGGTGTCTTACATTTTGTCCCTCTCTTCCTCAGATTGTAACAAATTTTTGTATCACTTTCAAATATTACTTCCAGTAGTAAATTTAAACAATATTCACATTTTCTTCAGAATAATTAAGGGACTGAGATTATAAGAGAGTAAACAATATTGAATAAACCTTAAAATTAAATTGAACCATGAATTTTACATTAAAAAAACTCAAAAAAAAAACGTATAACGACTCCCTTCTTTCTTTTTCCTCTTTCCTAAATTCAACTTTCCAGGACATCAACTTTTTCATCATCACCTGTTGCTGACTTTATCACTCAATCTAAGGCATCCATGGGAGCGTTTCAACCTGTAATCCACATTTTTTGCATTCAACTTGCTCAATTCTTTTGATAATTTTTGTGAAGTTTTAATCTTTTTGCTGTATTTATCAGTTTGTTTGTTCTGTTTGTTAAAAATTTTATTTTTTTTGCGCAGGAAAGAGAAGATGGGAAAGAACAGGGGAGAAAAACAGAGGAGGAAGAAGAAACAGGGAATTTTGAAGGAAAAGATATGGAGAAAGTTGAAATGGAGGGTGAAGAAAAAATATTTGGTACAAACCCACATACTAATTTTAATGCTTCAATGTTAAGAACATTAAATCCTACTAATCCTTTAAGAATTGTTAATTCAAGATTAACTACTCCAGCTCCTCCTCCTGCATATTCCCATCCTCCTCCTGTTCGGCCGCCTCGGCCTCATGTTCATCCTCCTCCTCCTCCTCCTCCTCATGTTCATACTCCTCCTCCTCCACCTCATGTTCATCCTCCTCCTCCTCCTTCTCAATCTAGATTCATTCCAACAACTATACCAAATCCTCAGGTATACTTTTTATACTTTTTATGAATCCTTCATTGAGTTTCACTTTTTTTTAATGAATTTTTTTGGTGGGTAATTGACAGCAACCAGTGTTTTCACTGAATTCAAGAGGATATACAAACAAGATCTCTTTAATTCTGTTTACATTACATATGGTGGCAGCAATTGGTTTGGTTGGTTTTTTGATATACAAAGCAATTGAAGGATTTGTAAGAGGAGGAAAATTTTGGAGAAAAGAACAAGATATATTGAAGCATTATTTACCTCAAGTTGAAGCTTCTTCTTTGCTGAGCATAGTTTTAGCATTTTCATGGCAGAAAGCTGTTAGGGTTTGGCCAAAATTTATGGTTTATTTCATATTATGGGGTAGTTTTGTTATGTCATTAGCAGCTGGGATTATGTTAATTTGCTTCCAAAGACCAACTACTGATGCATGTGGAGTTGCTCTTATTGCATTTGCTATCGGGAATGGCTTATATTCTTGTTGGGTTACCCAAAGAACAAATTTTTGTACCAAAATTTTGATGAAATCGCTGGAACCAGTATCGAAATTTCCTGATTTAAACCATCCTACATACTATATGCTCATTGCTGGGTTCATTTGGATGTCTCTTTGGATTTTGGCTGTGATTGGAGCTCTAAATTTCTACTTTCCACCACTTGTTATTATTGGACTTGTTTTGAGCTTAGCTTGGACTACTGAAGTTATGAGAAATGTAGCTAATTTAACAGCGAGTAGAGTAATTGCTCTATATTATCTTAGAGGAATCCAATCTAGCACTAGTGTTTGCTTCCAAAGAGCACTTACTAGGAACCTTGGAAGTGCTTGTCTTGGTTCACTTTTCGTGCCTACAATCGAAGCCTTGAGGATCATCTCTCGTGGCTTGAATCTGGTTGAGGGTGAAGATGAATTCATGTTTTCTTGTGCTCATTGTTGCTTGAACATCATGAACTCTATCTTTAGATATGGCAATGGTTGGGCTTATGTTCAGGTTATTTCCCTATCTAGCTCTTTTTTGTTGTTAAAGTTGCCTAATTGTTATCTGAATTTGATACATATTGGTTGGACACAGTGTAAAATAATTTACCAGCTAGTTGCTGTTCGTTTTGAAATGACCGTACTTTGCTTTTTTGATTCGCGATTCTACATTTAGTACGACCAAATTGATGAATCTCTACTATGTTTGCGAACAATTAAGTAGACCTTTCTTAGGCTTCAAATGAGATAGCAAGTGTAACAAAATGGGTAATCCATTGTGATCGATTCACAAGCAAAATTTTCGAAAGAGGTTTTCTTTATTTAGATGTTGCTTAATAAGATAGTTCATTCTAGGTGTTCTAGATTAAATAGTTTGATTTGTTCAAATAAAACAATTAGTCGCTATTGAATTGATAGTAAAGATAGTGACTTTATTAAAAACTATAGTTGTCCCAATTGAAGTTTAGTCAAATTGAGTATTGACTGACATGTAGAATTGTACATTAATAATCCTTTGGTAGATAGCTGCTTATGGGAAAAACTTCACAAAGTCATCAATAGATACATGGGCACTATTTGAGCAGCAAGAAATGGAAGCAATAGTTGATTCAGACATAATCTCAGCGGTTTGCTTCCTTGCCGGAGTATGCAGTGGCTCGGTTTGCGTGATACTGGTGGCGCCGTGGACTCATGTTGTGCACCAAGCCTACACAGCCACCCTTTCTCTCCTGGCCTTTTATGTTGGTTACCTCATGGTTGGTACTCTTTTCTGCCTACCACTTTTTATCATACAATACTACCATTTTCATTTATACTACTCCCCTACTACTTTATTAATGCTTCTACTTTCTAATTCATTTAGTCACACTCATATCCTACTAGGCTACATAGAAGTAGGGAATCACACTCATTTCATGATAAAAAAAAATATAAAAAAAATATATAAAAACTTGTTTAAATCTCTATTTTCTTTCACAGTCCAAAATATCTAAAAAACTCCAACTAAATCCGTTTTATAAACTATGAATTTATTTCCATTAATTATATTTTTGAAGAAATTAATAAATCTTATAAAGGGCATTTCTAATTTCTATTATCAACCACTCTAAATATTGAGAAACTTAAATACTTGAATAAAAAAAGTTCAACCAACAACCAAGTGGCATTAATACATAATGTGTTTTTAGTTGAAGTATACTTTTTATGTAATGTAATATTATAATAATTAAATCCTATAAATGATTGAATCCCTTTTTGTTTAGTGGAGTATATATTAATATTAATATTTATATTAAATGGGTAAAATTAATTCAGACAAGGATAGCAATGGCTTTGCCTCATGCTTGTGTGAGCTGTTACTTCGTATGCTATGCTGAGAATCCACAGAACAGGCTGTTTGATGATAACATCATTTCTGGTCGTTTAGAGTTGATCAAAACTGGTCGAGATGTTGCTGCTCCAACTCCTAGAGTTCCTCACAGGTTCAATAGATAATACTTCTCCATTCCTAATTTAATTTAATGTACTTATTTACTTAACTTCACTAATCCCTTTTTATTTTTTTTATTGTAATTCTTAA
Source organism: Amaranthus cruentus (assembly GCA_019425755.1). NCBI lineage: Eukaryota > Viridiplantae > Streptophyta > Magnoliopsida > Caryophyllales > Amaranthaceae > Amaranthus > Amaranthus cruentus. The sequence continues at coordinate 15,996,388 of CM033466.1, forward strand.
AGAATCTTTTTGTATATAGTATAACATTTTTTTTGTTCTTGGTCAATAAATATTAATGTCAATGTTACATTGCTAAAAACCATTATTGTAGTATTTATTACTCCACTTACTAGTGGTTATTTTGTTGTAATACTCTTGAAATAAAATCATACACATGCTAATTCTAAATTGTTACTCCCTTTTTTTATATTGTAGCATGTAACATTTGACCTAAAAGCTTTCATAGGTTTGTCAAAGTGTAACAAACAATATAAAATTAAAAGAGTACTTTTTAATGATTTTGAGTTGTAACTATTATACTACTCCATTTGAATATAAAATAAAGAGAGTACTATTTAAATAAAATCAATTATAGTGCAAATAGATCTAATATTTTGAGATTTAGACTTAAATATTTAATATTGCTTACTTATTATCCTTTTAATACAATGCACAACAATTGAATTCAGTAAAATTTTGAAGTAATTAGATATTAGATCAGACATTCCCTACCTACTGTTTGAAAGATGAAAATCTATAATAAATAAGATTTGACAATTGTGGTGAAAACTAGTAGCAGTACTCTATTTCATTTAAATTGCAATATTATGTCAATTTTTATAAGAGCTTTTTGGAAAAAATTACTTAAATCTTATAAGAGTTTTTAAGCGAAAATGTTATAATTTAAATAGGAGACAAAAACGAAGGGAGTGAGTAGTACCATACAAATTATTAGTGGATGTGGTAGGGAATTGCTGAGAAGGATGTGATTGTGACTTATGAACAAGGGTAAACCCTTACACAACATTAATTTATTTTAGTGGCTTTTTTTTTTGGAAAATAAAAAAAGTAAGTCCCCACTTTGATTCCATTCAACTATGCAACAAAGCTCAAACAAAGTGCCTTTTTGCCTTTGAATATATTTTTCTCTCTTGTTTCTATGTGTTAATATTGCATATAGAAGTATTCATCTATATTTTAAGAGAATTTGGGATCAATGGACCATTACTAATTTGATTAATAAATTAGTTTGAGTGGATCCTCTTTAGTAAAAAAGTTTCTTATAGTTTATTCAATTAAGATCCTTATTGTAGTTGATGAATTTAAAATATCACATGGGACATATTATATTATTTGGTTCATGTCTTTGAATGGCATGTAATTAGCTTGTGTTTAGAGTAAACAACCAACTTTCATTATGACATTCAAATATTTTATTTTCTCCCAGTAAAATATTTATATTATAATTTAAATAAAATAAAACAGTACAATAACAGATTGTCTATTACTAGACAAACTCATATTTCTCAATAAGATTGTGTATAAGTTCGAAACACACAGCTTTACAATTACAATAAGTTAAAAGTTAAAACGAAATCACAAATTAACTAATATACTTCATATATTTGTTATTTTCTTATTTACATAACCTTTTTTTTTTCCTTTTATAATAATCAAAACAATAGGCAAATTGGATGAGAAAAGCCCAAAAAGGGTGATTAAGGAGAAAAGTGCGTACAATATAGAGTTATGAAACGTGAAGCATTGAGCTACTCGTTTCCTTTTAATCTAAATGTGTTCAATCCATCCTTACGTTTACATATTGACGTACGCACACTTTTTCTTCTTTCAGCCATGAATTTCATATAGAAATTTCAAGCACATACAATAGAAAGAGGAAGAAGAGGTGGAAAAGGATGATTAATTTTTTGATTATAAAAAGGGTGAATTTTTGATACACGACCCAACTGAAATATACTATTCTATCCTCTTTGATTTGCATCAAAGAGACAATAATGCAGAATTACCGGTTTATGGTTTCATGAGAACATTATGAATTCATGATTCACGATTCACATTAGCTTGACTCAGAACATAATGTTGAGAGTTGAGACTGTCAAGTGACAGCTATATATTGCTCATCTGAACTTTCAACCATGTCTCAACAAAACTTTAAACAATACACCAATATCTCCTAAAAACATCCTACATATTCCCACCCACCGACCCCAATCTTTTTAGATTAAGCAACTGACATTGCTATGCGTTGTACTTATTCCACATTTCAGTTCTTCCATCATCAAACAAATTACCTAAAATCTTCAAAAGTTCCAATAATTCACAAATCAATCATCAACATATTGAGCTCAATGAACCCCATTGTATATCTTGGTAGACACATATATTATTTATGTGAGCAATTTGGTTAGAGAAAGGAGGTTTTAGCACCCCAAGTATCCTCATAGGTACTATAAGGAGTGTGGGAGGATTTTAACCCAATAGATATCCAACAAAACTAAACCTAGGTGACCCGACTGTAATCCGCCTGACTCGAAATTGGTTCAACGTATCGTCAACCAAGTCTAACCCGCCTGACTCAGAATTGGTTTAACATATCGTAAACCAAATCTAACGTTATGCAACTAAAATTAACCAAAATCACTATTTTTCCGCTCTTCTTTTGATACATAGATACACAAAAATACAATGAGAACAAACCTTCAGCTATCCATCACTTTGTTTCACGGAATCTCCACATTCTGATAAAATCGGTGTTATGAGTGGTAACAACCTTTCCCATCCCCACAGCTATGCATCTTATGGGTTGTCGAGTCATTAATGGAAAATTTGAGATAGCTGAATCTTCTTTTAATCTCTTCACCTGTTTCCTTTCGACCGAGCCATACAAGCTATTTGTTGAAGTTATTTTCACTGCACTTGACCTTATCACACAGCGTGAGAGGATCTCACCAGTATTTTGATCCAGAATACGTAGAACACCATCTAGGCCACCAACAACTAGTGTTGACATGTCCATGCGCAGAAATTGCATAGAATAGATTGCATTGGGACCCACTCGATATCCCCACAATTTTTCCATTTTTCTACAAAACATTAGCAGCATGGATATTATATAAGATTGAAACGATATTGTAAGCACATGAATAAGAATATATATGCAACAATTATACCTAAGGTCCCAACATTCTGCATAACCATTGATTGATCCAGCAAATGCCAAATGAGAGGACGGATTGTAGCACAAGGTCTTTACACCTAATTGTCAACAAAACACAATAATGCTGGTGTTTAAGTTCAATCTTCCTCGCAACTAAATATGAAAAAAGAGCACACCCCTCTTCTCATATGATAATAGGCCATATTTGGTCTTATTAAGTATGTTCTAAATTCTAATAGTAAGAATTGACAAAAATTGACAATGAAACGTCAAATTCAAGGTATGTTCATTAATGGCACTATTAGAAACTTCAAATTTTAGCTGAAGTTAAATCACAATTTAATATTCAGATTTCAGAGATAATAGTATCTTAAAATGTACTTGTTTTATTTCCTGAGCTCCAAGGTAACAAAAGCATGTCTTGCTTCATGCTAGCAACAAGGCAAATTTCGTAAAGAGCCACAATAAACTGCTACATAGAAAGATTAACAATCATAACCTTGAAGATCACTGGGCTTTAATCTAGAAACTTGCTGATTAGATGATTGACCCAAAACGTTTAGTTTTATGCCTCCATGAGATGAACCACTCAAAACCAGTTGGTCATCTCCCACAGCCAAACAATTTATACCAGAATCTCCCATCCTGAAAAGTTAAAAAGTTTGAGCAGGTTTGTGGAAAGTGAAAATTTTACTATTTTTAAGGGAACGGAAGTGATGGACAGTTATAAAATACAAAAGGCAGACACATGGACAGGGGATAAGTTTTAATACTTCTACTTGCTCGCCTGCAATACTTGTATTCTCTAGGGAGTAATTTATGTTAAAATAATAAATTTCAGAGGAAATTGCAAGGGGGTAATAACACTATGGGGCAAAATTATGTTAGGTTTGGCAAATTTACAAAGTAAAAAAAATGATAGCATAAAAAAATACTTCATATGAGGATTAAAGAAATAATGAAAGAGAAAGAAGTTTGATTTCTCTCTAAAAAATTCACCTAAGGGGAGGGTAACCTTCAATATGAGAATAAATATTTACTGCTGCATGTTTTTACTTCAAATCCAGGTTATTAACAATAACAAAAAAGTTTTAAGGGCATGCTTGGATTGGGTGTAAATATTGGAAATAAAGTCAAACTAATAGAATGAAAGTAGATATAGATGCATTTGAAGTGGTTGAGTTAGTTGTAAAGAAGATAAAATGAGCATGAAATAAAAATAATGAAGGAAGGAAGATGATTTCCCCTATCATGGAAATAATACAATCCCCCACCCTACCCTAGGATAAATATTTACCCCACAAAATTGAGAGCTCCCTTCATTATTCATTACTTTGCAACCATTCTTCCACCTCTACAACAATCAAATTTCACTAATTACTCATTTATCATCTTCGTTTTCTTACTTTGACTTTTTTTACCCCTTAAATATTTACACCTAATCCAACCATGACCTAAGGGATACTCTTTACCCTTTAGTATACCCAATCCAGGTGAGGCCTAATTGGAGCATGCAAAAGCTAATATTGAAAATCTCCATGCGATTGTCACTACATTACATCAAAGTATAGAAAGCGAACTGAAAGATCGTTTCTTAATCAATATCATAGTTGGTAATCTTCTATTTATTTCTTTAAAATTGGAGATCTAATCAAGGTTTAAACTTTATTCGAGAATCATAACTCAAGGACTAGATGCAGTAAAGATGTTGTGATGTACTTCTAAATGTCATTTAGATAATACATGCTATACATGTAAAATACCCTAACTATGCCATCCTCACAGAAGGAAGCATAAAAAAATTACCGAATTATTTGAGAACATGTACTACTATACATGTCAAATACCCTAACTGTGCCATCCTGACATCCAACCATAGCATCTGGGTCCATGTACCTTCATGTACACAAAATAAACAAGCATAAGGCCAGCACAAGGAAAATATAAGTTAACAATAAGAAGGCATGGTTTCCAACCTCATACATAATCCCTTTGGAAATGTGCCTTCACGTAAAGGAAATATGCTACGATTTCGATGGCGCCTCCATATACATAAACGGGTTCCAGCCAAACCAACAACCTATAGAATTATGACAACCCATACAAGTCATATATCAAGAGATCCATCTTCATAAGCTGGAGAATAGAAAAAAAAGAAATTGGGATAAAAGAACACGATGGCCAATAGGTGCATCCATAAACAGTTCATCAAAAGCATATATGCACTTCTGTTTTCTACTTTACCTTGTTCTCATCAAAATCAAAATCTGCCAGTGAGCCCAGATCAGATAGAGAGTACTCTTCCAAACATTTGTAAGTTGTAGATGACCATAAACGCATGATCTGGAATCAAGAAGAATAAAAGATAAACATGATGGCCAAAAAGCTGGGGAGGAATCCTGAGAGAGAAGATAGAACAATGAAAAAATAGAAAAGAGGAATATTGATGATCATGTATGAAGCATATTCACATCTTTGACCATGATACAAAATAGAGAGCAAGATGAAGTCCAATCAAGGAATGATACCTTGTCCCCTACGCCGGTTAGAATCAAACCCATCTTCATTCGGCATTGGTCAATCCTGAAAAAAATCACAGTGATAAGCAGAAATCAAATAAGAATACCAGATAGAGAGTATCTACTAACCTAACGAGTAATGACGATACATGACAGAATCCGTACTTTTAAAATAAAAATGACTTCTTTCCCAAAATTACATAAATAATGATAACGCGCCCAAAAGAAATAGAGAAGGAAGAATAAGTTCTAAGGAGAGAAGGACAACTTTACCCAACTGTATGACCTTTCCATTGATCAACAAAAACAGAACCTTGAACAAGGGCAGACCTATGATTCTGCATTGCAAGATCCTCAAGAAATACGTTCAATGGTCCTCCCATATAAGAGCTGGACGCCTCATTAGCCCATTGTTTGACATACAGTGTATGCATTAATTTTGATGTGTTTATGATCACATTCCTTCAGAAAATGATTAGACTGCAAGCTCACTTATGATAGAAAGAACTAATAATATGAGCACACAAGCACACACATAAAGATAAACGTAAAACATCACATGCTAAACTTAACCGGTATCCATACACAAATACATCACAGATCATTCTGACAAGAACAGCCTCATAGGGAAGCTGCGATGTAGATGTGTGACTTGAACAGTTGGACACCATCACTAGCGAAACATAAGTAGGATGGCAAGGAGTGTCACCCTTCTTAAATGAGGTTTATTACTATAATATGTATATCATGACACCAACATAAATCATATGACAATGATTGGCTTGGTGCTAAAGATGTAGTTTTTACAGCTAAGAGGTCAAGAGTTCAAGTCTTTATCCCATTATTTTTTATAACTCATATTTGAAGTTCAAGCCTTTGTCTATCTCAAATTTTTCACCAAAGTTGCGCCACTGAACACCACATTTCACACCAAAGTAACTAGGTCAAACCCTAAAACATTCGGAGACGATACGAGAACCATCCATACAGGAACGAAAGGCACAGAAATCCTGAAATCCACTAATTCATTGGCTTGAATGCTCAGGTAGTACAAGGATACTAACAGCCTGATTGGTATCCAGTAATGGTAATATCTAATCTAATTAATTAAAACATACTTTAGAAGTCAAGACATAGAGACTTGATTCCTGAACAAGTACATATCTTTGTAAATTTCCTTTTTTTGATACCACCTTAAAAAGTGGGAAATTTGTACGGGAATTTTAGGACATAAGTTTTTTTGTTCCTAAATTTTCATTATGGCTCTTTAGTCTATTCCAATTCTATAAGTGGCAATGAATTGGCATGAAAGTTTTGGTATTTGATTACATTGAAATTGATTCGTCCTAAGTAACTTAGGGTTCTTTATTAAAGTTTAAACAGTCATATCAAAGGGAGAAAGGAAAGCAGGTCATACATCAACAAAAGAGATACCCAAATTCAACAAAAGAGAACATCATCACAATAAATTTAAGCTAAATTCAACGGAAGAGGTTAGAGGATAATCACCCAACTAAATCAATAATCCAACAGAAATGAACACGTAAATCATATAAAGTTGAGTTGATTGGCAGTAAAAAAAAAAAAAGAAAAAGTAGAAAAGAGTAGCATACCATGATTTACAGACAGAAGAAGAGCGAACAAGATCGAAGAGGTCGAGGAAAGAGAAGATAATACAGAGGATGTCTTGGTCGAGTAAATTGATAGGACTACTTCTTCTGCTTGTGTTTGGGGCTTTCATATTCATCTGAACTTACAACTTTTTTTGATTTGATTAATTAATTTCAGTTTTCTAATGTTTTCAAGGTTCGGGGGAGGGGACTCATCTTTTCCGCTTAAAAGTGGTATTATTTGCCATTTATTTACTAATCCTCTAATCTAATCTATAACTATTACTAAAATAAAACACGCTGACATCATCACTATTTAATATTGCTTACATGTCACAACTTTAACAAAAAATTTTCCTCCAAAACTAAATGATGATGTCATTGTTATTATGACTAATATTTATGTCTTTGACATTTTTACTTTCTGACTATGACTATAATATTATCTATATTATCTATATTGATTGATTTTAGAGCTATATTGATTCATTTTAGAGGATCATATATTTTATTTTATTTTCTTTCAATTATGTATAAAATCTTTATGATCATCTTATTTATTAAATGAGTAAATGATATCTTGAGATGGTTAAAATATAAAGCCATAAATCTTTTATTTTTTTACTTAACCAAATACGTCAAAAAAATTTAATGAAATCGTGCATCGCACGGGCATTATCTAGTTATTACTATCTATCAACAACTCAATATCCCGAACTTTAAATTTTTGTACGTTATTATTGAACTCAATTATGTTGAGCAACACCACAAATAAGTATTTAAATCTATTCATTAATTCTCCTGATATATATTTTATTTTTATTTTTCACACTTATCGAGATAATATTTTAATTATTCTTAATTAAAAATTAATAAAAATTTAATATTAATAATTCTTGTATTGAGACGAATTAAATAAGATCCCACATGACTATGTTTTAACTTATAAATTAAGAGCTAAATACAAATTAAGAGTGATGAGTGAATAGTGTCAAAAAAGAAAATGAGACATTTAGGCTTAATAAGACATAGTAATATACTCCCTCCGTTTCTTTTTTATTGTCCACTTTCCTTATTTGGTCAATTCACTCTAATTGTCCACTTTTTATTTTTGGCAAAGATTTTTTACCTAAATACCCCCAACTACCCCAACTTATATTATTTAAAATACCCTACCTACCACATTTTCAATTATTATAATCACTTAAATACCTCAACTACCACATTTACAATTATTATAATCACCTAAATTACCCCACTATCATTTTTCTTAATTTGCGTGCCCACTAGAAAGTGGACAATAAGAAAGGAGTGGAGAGAGTAATTAATAAAATTTTATCATACACATCTCAATATAAATTGTATTAATATTATAAGTATATTGTATTTGTATACTATACTATGCATTAACAAATAGAGAAACACACCCATCACTACAAGAAATGGAGAGAATTATCAAATATCCCAACTTATTTAATGCAATCTTAATCACATTTCCTCATATTTACACTGATTGATAAGTCAATTTTGATTCACTTCCAATAAGTTCCTTTTTTTTCATACCATTTTTTTTCTCATAGGTTGAATTGTTAAAGATCCCGGGTTCTGTAATCATCAGTACCCTCTAACAAAATAATAAATGATGGATAGAAGTTGACGAAAAATCCAAAATTCATCTGAAAACACATTTGACCTGCTGCATTGCATATAGTTTCTTCAGTTGGGTTTCTCAGAAAATTATGTTCCACTTCAAATCATTGTTGCCTCTTTTAATTTTGATTCTGATCATCAGAAGATGTACATCACTTAATTCATTTCAAAATTCAGAGCCAATTAAGGCTTTAATTAACCGTTTAGATTCTCAACGATCATCTGCAACAGTCCAAGAAAATGCAGTCAAAGGGATTCTTCAGAGATTGTTGCCTTCTCACTCTTCCAGCTTCACTTTCAAGATCATTTCAAAGGTTTCATCTTTAGATCATTAATCTTTCTCAGGGTCTCGTTTCAGTATTTTGACCGGGTTGTTTCTTATTTTATTTTAAAGGGTTTTGAATTGATTTTGTGTTTTGCGTTGCTATTGCTTGCTTGATAGTATTCTTATGAATGAATTTTTAGTGTTTACTTGATTAAAATTGTGGATATTATAGTCTGATTCTGGGCATAGATGTGGGCTATATGCATGTTATATTGTTATGTTAGTAACTGAGGTGTTCATTCTTAGCTTTATGAAATGAAAGGATTTGAACATATGTTTTAATGGAGTCTTGGACAGCTCCCCTTAAATAGGAATATATTTCATTTACTATTAAACATGAAATATTATTCACAAAACTTGACTCACTCTCTAGAGCTCAAAGTTTCCTCCTTTGATATGGTTCACTCACTAATACATGAAACACAATCAAAAGCTCTCTAAAATCCTATTTCTCTCTATGTGTTAGTCACATAATGCTTCATTTGGCCCCATGAATAGCCCAAAAATCAGCATAGGGTTATTCTCCAATAGGACAATATGTGTTCCCCTTAATATAAAATCACGTCAGAGGCCACTGTTTAGTCTGCTCGAACGAGTCAGGCAACTTCTCGCGAGCAGCCTATGAACATTGCCTGCTGCTGGCAGGTCATGGCAGCATGACTCTTCCCCATCCTTGCTTCTTTCAATCCCTCAATCAATGTCCAAAACCTCAAGTGCTCAAGCCCTAATGCATACCCATCTTATCCCTCTAATGTGCATGACATGGTATGAGCTATAATGCGATCAAAATAACCCTCTACACTTGGTGATTTGACTCCTGCACTAACACTTTGTGCTCATTGTGTTTTGATAGTATTGTTCTATCCAAGTCTAAAATCTAAATCTCTAATTGATTTGTAGTAGTAACTACCAAATCATGAAACAAATGTGTGTTCGGACGAGCACAACATGGAATGGCCTATCATTTGTGGGCGTTAGGGGTGTTCATAATAACCCGCTTCGGAAATTCCGACCCGAATTATCCGGTATAAAAAACCGGGTAATTTACCCGGTTTTTGCAAACCGGATAATTCGGGTCGGGTACCCGGTTTTAAAACCGGATACCGGATCCGGATACGGATCACGACTTTTTGGAAACCCGGTATCCGGTTTTCTTTAATTATTGTTTTTTTTTTATTTTTTTCGTAAATAAAAAGATCATGATATCTCTTAAGCTAACCTTAGATTGAATATTTTTGGAGATTTAGTATTTGAATTTTATAATTTTTCATACTTAAACCCATAAACAATAATATTATTCTTTCATTTTTTCAATTAATCTTTTATTTTTAATTAAGTTAAAGATTTTTGGAGAGTTTGTATTTGAATTTTATATAAAAAATTTTTTAAGTAAAAATAGAGATAAACAAACATATGGTTGAACGACAAAACGACAAAAAAATAAAAAATAAAAAAACATTTTAACAAAATCGGGTATCCGGTTTCCGACCCGGTTTAAACCGGGTATCCGAATTCCGGGTACCCGGTTTAAACCGGGTCGGAACCGGATCACAATTTTAGGTACCCGAAAAAGCGGGTACCCGGATTTTCGGAACCGGGTCGACCCGGTACCCGGTTTTGAACACCCCTAGTGGGCGTGCTTAACAGCGCGTTGGATTGACCCAATGCTGGGGGGAGCATTCTTGATCGAGGCTGGCAGAATGTTGAGTCGGGTCATGCTCGGACTAGCATAGGAGAATGATTGGGCGAGTGCTCTATGCTGAAGCTGGCTGAATGCTTGAGCCCTTGCTCGGGAAACAGTTTTACGCATGGACGAGCTTTGTTTCTCGAGTATGACAATAGGCATAGATTGATGAATGCTTGGACCAGCTTGATGGATGCTCCATCAAGCACTTCATTGGCTCGAATGAGCAATCTTCATTAGAAATTTGTGCTCTGCACCAAGCAAATGTTCTGACTTTGTGGTCTTTTGTAACCTACAAAGGAGTGTTGTGCATTGCACCACGCACTTCATCAGCTCGAATGAGCAATCTTCGTTAGAAGGCATCTTGAAGCCAAAAAAGGAATGCGGCGAAGTGTGGAACTTATTGAAATTCATTAATCTCTCAGAGAAGCTCTTGAGGAAAGATTGAGAAGGGAGAACCACCATTGAAGGTGTTATAGTGTATGTAAGCAAACACTTGGTGAGTGTTTGAGCGAGTTGTATTTAGTTGTAAGTGTTTGTAATTACTTAAAAAAATACAAATCATTTGTTGAGGAATACCTGGTATATGTGCATTCTCGGTTTCTTGTTATTGCTCAGGACACTTTGGTCATCATACTTCTTGGGGTAAGATCCTCATAATCTCTAATCTTGTTTCACCCCTTGTAAATTTCACAACATAATATTTTTGAGAACTACATATGAGATTAGGTAGGATGGTAGGTTTTAAGCTCATTATATTTTGTATTGTTATTTAGTTAATATTTTGGTTCTTTTGAGCATCATATATGAGACTTTGTTTTAACAAACTCATCTATTGTCATCTATACGTTGTATCTTTGGACATGTTGCTTCGTGTTGTATTCTCTCAGTTTAGTTATTATGCCTTATTTTGTTATGCTACATCAAAGAATGTTGATAACTCTATCATCTGTACTTGCATGAGCAAACACTATTACTTTTCACCAAAACTAGCAGCAGTTGACTTTTTGCATTTGTTTCCTAGTGGCCCATCATTTGGATATCAATGTGTGTCCATGGTATTTGAGACTCCTAGAGGCATGAGATTGTCATTTTTGTTTGCTCATTATGCATTGTGTTCCACGAAAAAAACGCGGTCATGGAAACGGTCGCAGTGTCGCAGAAATTGGCTATGTGGGAGAAAACGCGGATTGCGGCCGTCACGATGTGAATGTAATAAAAAAATCACATGAGAAGTTTTTTGATCTAATACTTGCTTTTTTTGTTGAACTATTATTATGCAATAATATGGCCATGGATATTATTATGATTGCACCATCTGAAGTTCTTGTTAGTAATATAATGAAATACAAATTACACAACTAAATATGTGTATTTTCTAGTTCTTAATCTACACAATACATTCTTGTTTCATTATAGTCTCCTTTGTACTAGGAGATTAGTTTTTGGTATTTATTTCTCAATTTGAATTTCACTTCTATATCCCAAGTACCTTTGTGGAGAAATATCACAATAGGAAAGTTCTCATACACCTATAACAAGTATCAAATTTCAGAGTGACACACATTGTTGCAAAATTATCTTCAAGGTGAACATAATTTGGAGGTCATACAATCAAGAAGATTAGTGCCATTCACAAAAGAGACTACAAATTTAGTTGTTGTGTAATTTGAAATTTGTATTTCATTATATTACTGATAGTTCTTTTAGTGAATATTTAATTATTGTAATTTGTATTTGATTATATTACTAGTAGTTCTTTTAGTGGATATTTAATTAATTAACAAGTTAATTATGTCGTTTGATAGTTAATTTTTTCAATAATTGTGATTAACTTGATTTGTAATAATTAAATTGATGGGGTATTAGTGAAATTTTGATAGTTTGATGTTGGTGGTACTATTTGTATATTTTAGGCTTCAAGATCATTAGCTAGAGTGTTTATCGCTTATAGATTACTATACGAAGTAAAAACCAACATAATAGGTTGTTATTCTTCTTCTTCTTCATTGTAATTATAATGATAATTTGGTTGACCAAAACCATATGTATCCATGTTCTCAAAATTAGACGAATTGCTTGATGGTAGGTTGTATTGTCCTGAATGATTGTTCATGAACAGGTCCATTATTAATTGTACCCTGGTTTATTATTTGAGTCCGAGTGGATTCGTCTTGGGATTTTGATTTTGGTTTTGGTTTGGCATATTAATTGAACATTCAAGTCTCCCATATTTGGAGCAGGATTTGGGTGGTTGAATTGATGCATGTTTTCACTTGTGTAAGTAGAATCCCAGCCATACCCATAGTTCATTGATGTAAAATCCCATTTGTTGTTCTTTATAGCTTGATTACTGCCAATTTCATTAGTGTTTTGTGAACATAGGTCTGCATAAATTTGTGGATTGCTTTTTTTTTTTTTAAGGAATTTAGAATCTGTGAAAGAGATTTTTGTAAAGATTGCAATGTTTCTGATATCCTTAATTTATTAACATACTCATATTACCAACTGGCAGGAAGTTTGTGGGGGTGACAGTTGCTTCCAGATTGAAAATTACAAACAATCAAGCAAAAATGGGCCACAGATAGTGTAAGATGAACTGTAGTTTTGTTGTGGACTGTTTTGATATTTCCATTCTGCTTCTATCTTTTCTCTATTAGCCCATCTGTTAGCTATACTTAGTTGTATTTCAGGATAAAGGGAACCACAGCTGTGGAATTAGCTTCTGGGCTTCACTGGTACTTGAAGTATTCCTGTGGAGCACATATTTCATGGGACAAGACTGGAGGTATTCAGATTGCTTCTATCCCAGAGCCAGATTCACTACCTTTTGTTAGAGATGAGGGCTTGGTCTTCAAACGTCCTGTTCCATGGAATTATTATCAAAATGTTGTGACTTCAAGCTGTGAGTATTATCAATGGCTTTCATTTTGTGGTCGACTGATAAAATTGTCAACCTTCATATTTCTGTACTGTTGTTTGTGTGCCGGGGTTTTGAAACAGGAACTTAGGATGCTTGTTCATCTTTTGTATTTCATGATCATGACTATATTGAGCTATGACACTTCATGATCTCATCTGGGACTTCCCATTTGTGAAATTTATGTGTTTTGTTGTATTTTTGAATTATTGCATCAACTACAGCTCTAATTTGAAGATTTCCACGGATATTACAATTTTATTCTCTCTCATTGCCATTCTTAATATAATCGAAGCGAGAAATTTCTTGAAGCATTTTCTGATTGCAATGTGTGCACATTAGTTTTTGGTTTGTTTCGCAGTCGTAAATGGAAGAGCACTAGGGATGGCAGAGGGCAAGGAGGCGCATAATAGAAAAAGAAGAGAGATGAGGAGTGAGCTTAATTTTTTAGTTTCCAAGTTTTCCACTGTTGAATCAAGCCCAATATCTCATCTTAATGGAGGGGAGGTCGATCACCTCGTAGCGTACTCATTGGCTTGCACACTTGAGAGTGATGTTGTGAGCGCGAGGAGGTACGAGAGCTTGAGGTTTGGATCGTTCGATCATTGGTGATGATGTGGAGTGGCTTAATGAAGCCAAGAGAAGAGGAGCAGTTGTTCTTGAAGCAAGCTCGAGCTACCGAGCTGAGAAGACCCACTCGAGCAAGAAGGCTCGATCACTCGAGTGAGCTGCTGCTGGTCACTCGGATGGTCGAGCGGATGGGCAGCAGGCTTCTCGCGTGTTTTCTGTTTTATGCGTATTTCATTGTGGGCTTTTAAGCCTTTGGCCCCAAGTCTTCTAATATCTTCTAGCACTATATAAGGGGTATTAGGAAGTGTCTTAGGGTATTAGAGAGAGCCAAATACTAGGGTTTTACTAGGGTTTAGAACCAAAAGAGTTTTATCCATTGTATTTGAGGTTTTGGTGTGGGAGATTGAAGAAAGCTTCAATCTTTGTTTTGTGAGTTGAATCATTAGTGTAATATTGTTATGTTAATGATAAGAAACTTTATTTGAGGGGGAGGTATCATTAGATACCTCATTAAATCTTGTATTGTTGGGTCTTTTGTTGTGCTCTGTTTTTGGGTTGTTCTTTGCATCATATTTGTTCTTGTTTCTTCATCTTTTCTTTAGCCCATTCACAACATCCACCATTATATAGATTTGGTTTACGAGTAAGAAAAAATGTGCATTCTTTCCTTTCTCATTTTTGTTTTCGGAAAATACAAAATGTGATTGGTCGTCGTTCTTTTTCTCTCTTCTTCCCCTCCAGATGCTCTCATTCAAACAGTGTAAGGCCTAAGTATGAACTCCAAGTTTGATTAGAATTTTGTCCTGTTTATGTTACTAATACCATTTGCTGTGTAAATAAAGAAATAAACTCAATGCACTTATGGTTCCTTGCTGATTAGTATGTAACTAAAATGGTAACGTTAACGCTCTTGAATTGAGAACTTTGTCTTAATAACATCTAGCTGATTTTCTTCTTTTATATATCATGCCGTGACTTCAGAAACGCAAATATTAGTGGACAAGCTTTTAAATTGAATCAATTTTGTAATCAAATGCTTATTTCCACTTGAAGGTAGAATCTTTTTATAAGACATTTTAGAACTAAAATCCATTTATTTAACCTTTTATAAGTAGATGTCTTTGGAGTAATTTAGGTATATTTAACAATGGAAGTCTCTCACCGACTCTATCATTCCGACCAGTGAACCTCAAACGATGATATGAAGTGCTTGGATGTTGAAGTTGTTATAATGGAACCATTATCTTTGTTATTATTGAATTTTGAGCTTCTCTAGGGATCAAAGGATTTCTACTAAATGTATTTTTAGTTTCTCTTCTGTTTCTTGTATTTATTATCTTGTTCAAATGATACTACTTAACTTTCAGTTTCTCCTTATGTTCTATTCAATTTGTGTTTGTCTATAACTTGCCATTTCGCGTCTGTAGATTCCTTTGTTTGGTGGGATTGGCAAAGATGGGAGAAAGAGATCGACTGGATGGCACTTCAAGGAATCAACCTGCCTTTAGCTTTTACTGGGCAAGAAGCCATTTGGCAGAAAGTCTTTATGGTCAGTATATGCATAGTTGCCCTGTTGTATCTGGCTGCACATTATGGCGTCCTTATAATCACACTGAAAGTTGTGAATGTGTCTGACGCAAGCATTATCAAGTCAATCCATTATCCATATCGTAAAGTAGCCAACATCCTAACAGCTTTCTCGTAGTGATACTTGATACCCTTGTAGCCAAATTCGCATGGTAGATTGAAGATTAGTCGGATTGTTGGTTTCATTTAGTACTTCTGCTAATAAGTTCTTAGACACTTAATGACTAATGCACGTATTGCTTAGCCAAATTC
Organism: Amaranthus cruentus; assembly: GCA_019425755.1. Taxonomy (NCBI): domain Eukaryota; kingdom Viridiplantae; phylum Streptophyta; class Magnoliopsida; order Caryophyllales; family Amaranthaceae; genus Amaranthus; species Amaranthus cruentus. The sequence goes on from CM033466.1 coordinate 16,012,443, forward strand.
CTTTTAGCTATGCTATTATTTCTAGGACGGGTGATGGTGAAAATGTTCAAGACATTTGGAAACCATGGTTCTAAAATTTAGCATGGGGATCATTTTAGCTTCCTGCAGAGAATTTGAATGAAAGCAGTGTCACATTATTGCAATAAACATTTTTTGTTCCTTCTAAGTTATAATCTATGATGGTTGCAGGACTTCAATGTCAGTAAAGAAGCTCTGAATGATTTCTTTGGTGGACCGGCCTTTCTTGCTTGGGCACGCATGGGAAACCTGCATGGGTCAGTACATTGATCATGCAATTCATATATTTTCTTCTAAATTACCAAGCTAAAAGATGAACTTGAAATAACTAGCACAATAGGGTCTAAAGTTTCAAACTTTATCCCTTAAAACACCCAAGACCAATGGTAAGGGTGTTCTATGTATATAGAAAACAAACACTTCAATAATGTAATGAGAACAATAAGAAAGAAAGCAATAAACAAGACACAATGATTTACGAGGTTCACCCAATGTGGGCTACGTCCTCTTTGTGGTGGTTAGCTTGCTTGTATTATGTGAAGAATAACAATGGAGTTCAATGAACTCTTACAATGGAGTATTACACTTAGAGAAGAAGAAAGTAAGAGAGAAAGAATAGGGTTTGTGTTTGGCTTAGGGTTTTAATACAATAGCTTCTTGAGCACTACATTCACTATATATATAGGGGAGTATGTGTGGGTGCATGGGAGAGGGCCCCTACCCAATTAAATGACCCGTAGGATTTATCGCAAACGAAACAGGGACGTGGCTGCTTCCCGCTCGACCTGGTCGAGCAGATCAGGGGCTGGTCGATCGGAGTTCATTTTGGTCGAGCAGACTATCCAGAGAGCTACTGACTTGGTCGAGCTTGTGGGCTCGACTCGAGCTGCCTTCCCTTTGGTCGAGCAAGGCTGAAATCAGCCACTAAAGAGGCTGCTTGCTGCTGCCATGATTCTCCTTCATGAGGGATCACTCCATCCAACATTTCAACATGCTAACACATACCCATACACACACGTACTCACCAACATGATCAAACACAATAATGGTGGACTCAAAGTCACACCAAACCTCAACAGAACTCAATGTTGCTTTGACATCTAGAGTGCTATTATGTTGCAAGTTTGATATACTCATGCTTGAGAAACAAGTTTTACGGTCTATATTTGAAATCTTATTTATTCATCAAAAGGCCTCATAATGGTCCATAACAAAACTTTCTGCTATGAATGAATGCTATTTGCCTATTTTAGTTGCAAAATTATCTTTCTCATCAGTAAAACCAAAAAGATTGCATAAGCTTCTCCTTACATTATCTAGATAATATTAGGAAGAACGTGCGCTAAATTCAAGCAGCAGAAACAAGAAACTGATTTGAAATTCTATTACATAGCTTGTTACAAAAGGATTTTTCTGCGAGGTTCTGTTTGGATGGTCAGCTAGTGCTATATTTTGTTTTTGTTAAGTTATAAGTCATCTGACCTTGATGTTTAGTTCTTCCTATTTAATAAGCTAACACAAAACTATAATTTTCTGTCCTAAATATTTCCTGACGGCATTTTGTTAAGACCATGAAGCTATTGACATGTAAACTTAACATCCTGATTTCTATCATGAGTCATGACACAGTTGGGGTGGACCATTATCACAAAACTGGTTGGATCAGCAATTGGTCTTACAGAAGCAGATATTATCCCGCATGTTGGAGTTAGGAATGACCCCAGGTAATTTGGGTTGACTCCATGTTTTCTCTCATAACTAAGAGAACTTTGACGGAAAAAATTCATTGACCATTTATATAATATAACACAATTTTCTTTTAGGAGAATTTGATATTTGGATTCATTTCATGAATGTAGTTTCTTGTTTCAGTATTGCCTTCATTCTCCGGAAATGTACCTGCAGCACTAAGAAACATTTATCCTTCATCAAATATAACCAGGCTGGGGAACTGGTATTTGACTTCTTTTGTTACTTTCTCATTCATCTATTTTCTTCTAGATAATAGCCTGCAGGCTGTGTGACTAATGAAGTTTTGATGGCTGGCTCTAAATCACTTATAATAGTTATTACCCCTGCACATGTGCTCTGGAAAATTTTCAGTGAAATACCTCGATGATGCTTTTAGTTTGAATATGAAATTTTTAGTAAAATGGCTCATTTAATCATATGTGAAAGGAACGGTGCAAAGGAGGTTCTAACAATTGAAAACACAATGAAATATGTGAGCAAAATAAAGACACAAGTGTTTATGAGGTATCTTTGATACCTCCCCCTCAATTGTAGTTTATTAGATTGAACTCAACAATACAATGTAATAAACCTCTCTTGATCTTAAGAACAACCTCTTAAGATCCTCACAATGCTTAAGCAAAAGTAGAACACTCTCAAGTTTCTTACAATGCTCAAGACCTATCACAATGTGTGTTTTTGTGGTGTGTCTTACTCTAAGAGTTACACTCTCTTTTATAGATGAAGAGGAGTGTGACTCTTAGAGTCTTACAATTAATCACCATAAACACAATATAACTCACACAATTAAACATTACAATAAGTACTACACTAATTCAGCAATTAAGCAATACTTCAATGTCACAATAAGAACCGAAAACAGCAAGAGAAAATGAAAAGGCAAACTGCTCGACTTACCCCGCTCGAACGAGCCCACAAACAGCTCGAACGAGCAGGCCCACTGCTGCTCACTGGTGGATTCTGTTCTATATGCTCGAACGAGCCTTTCCCTGCTCGAACGAGCATCCCCTGACTTCCACATTCTGATGCCTTCTGTCCCAAGTGCTCGGATGAGCAGCCACATGCTCGAGCGAGCATAAACTCGAGCCAACTTGCTGTCTAATTCCTTGCTTGCTGTTTTGACCACACCCAAGGTCACACACCTCGTGTAACGTTCCAAACCTTAATTCACTTATATTCGACACACCATTATCGTAATTATCCAAAGTACATGATAAAGCATGTTCGATTAAGTGACTAAAATTATCATCATTTTTAAGTGTTTTGCTACTTGCTTTAACAATATGCATTTCTTATATATGTGAAGTTGCACACAACGCTTGCTACCAAGGTCAATCAAAATAGCCTCTTTATCATTAACAAGGGTAAGATTGCGTACATCCGACCCTTTTAAACCCCACCCTTGATGGAACCGCTTGATGGCGTTGGGATAATGGAATCTTATAATTATAGTATGAGATTGTGTTAATTGGATCATCATAATTTTAGTATTAAACTTTCTTCCAGGAATACTGTTAGTGGTGATCCCAGATGGTGCTGTACATTTCTTTTAGATCCTTCTGATCCATTGTTTGTTAAGCTTGGTGAAGCCTTTATTCAGAAGCAGATCAAAGGTGAGCTTCTGTAAGACTTGATATAATATCATGTATAGTATAAGATATTATGTATAACAGCTGTATTGTTGATAGCATATCATAGCTTTTGAGATATAAACTTTGGGGTCCTTGTGTATGCTATTTGTTCAGCGTGCGACAGTTTTTCGTTGCAACTGTCATAGTGCGAAAATGCAGTACGTCGCGATCGAGGTATCAACTTACCGTAATGTGTATTGGCTGAAAGAGTGAGATGTCCCTCAAAACGGCTCAAAACATAGTTTTTCCACATCTTTACGAGGGAAATATGGGTTCAGTTTTTGTGAAAATCTCCATACTCGATGCGTTGTGGTCTTATTTTTGTACTATGGTGGCAATTTTAAAGGCCTCACATATTATGGCTTTACTATGGTATCGACAAATTTCAAACTGAAAACGGTAATGCTTACTAAAAATTTCGTATTAGTTTTGTCAGTGACAGTTGTTTGATAAACACTGCAAACGATAAAAGTGTCTAAAATAGTTGGATAATAACTTCTCTTGATGATATGGCTCAACCTTTTCTTTGGAAATTACTCCCAACAGTTTTTTGGCTGAGATGATTAAGTAAATGTTTTATTTGAAAACTGAGAGCATGTGTATACCCCTTTCATACTTCTCTAGATCAGAAATGTGATCTAGTAATTTAAAAATTAGAATGATGACTTGTTGGAAGTCAACCTTTTGCTTTAGATCTAATTAAGGTGTACTAAATGACACTGTTGAAGCACCTTCCATACTTCTCTAATGCATGTGTCCTATAAGCATTGTCATAAGACATTCTTTCTTCAGTTTGTTTCTTCGGCTATTGTTTTGAAATATTAACTAGATGATGCGCTTATTGGTTTTTATCCTGTCCTGCTGCAGAATATGGAGATGTGACCGACATATACAACTGGTAAATGGACATTATAGATTTAGTACGTCTATGCCCATGAAGGGTTTCATCTATATGAAATTACTTGGTGGTAATCCATCTAGTTCGTCATACCCACTTTGTGCAAGCATATAATTTGACTGAGTTTAAGGGTGATGTAATTTTACGTGAATATCATCTTATACCTTTGATGCATAACCATTTTTTGTCACTTAAGTTTATTCCTGTGGCTGTATTACTGCTTGGTAAATGGTAATGCAAATACCAAACGCGTACTTGGTGAAGGAGGCCTAATTCGTGGTATTAGGCTGTATCTCTTTTGTTCAATTGCCAAATTATTTGACATGCTTATGATCTATATACACACAAATGCAAATATGCAATTAACAAATTTTTGGTAATTTTTTAGTAACTTTTCATGTCATGCTCTTTATAATTTCTTTATGGTTCATATAATCTGATCAGTGATACGTTCAATGAAAACTCTCCACCCACTGATGATCCAGCTTATATATCATCACTTGGGTCTGCTGTTTATGAAGCAATGGTCAAAGGTGATAAACATGCTGTGTGGCTTATGCAGGTAGTTCTCCCTCCATATCCCACCTTTCCAGTTCTTGGACCTTCTTGCTTGTTTTTATATGCTTGGTTGATATGTTTACTTGAAATATTTTTAAATTTTAATGTTGGTAGAAATTTTTCCAGAAAATTTTGAATGCTTGACTTCTAGAACAACATAATCTATATAATTTGATTGATGCAGGGATACATAATTTTTGTATCTTTTAGGTTATGTTCAGTGACTTCAGTCGTCAATGAAAATCATCGATGAGTCTTCTCTTATTTACCACATTATCTTGCTGGATTGATTGGGAAACTTAAGGACTCCCGCCTTTTCAAAGATATGTTCTTGTGTGACTAAAGTAATAGACTTGTATGAATAAAAACAAATTGAACATATCTTTGGGGCAGCAGGAGTATTATTTATCCAACCCATTGTGAATGGCATCTGATACAGAGAATGGGGTTTACTCGACCTTGTCAAATTAAGTGTTTTGTCATGTATTCTAAAAACTAAGATATGAACTATATCGGGTAATGTCAGCATGTAGATTTTATCGCTGCTTGTTTGTATATCCATTGGACTTGCTATTTCAACATATTTGATACACTTATGCATTGCCTATTCTACCTGTAATTTTAATCCCCATCATTTATTTCGATGCAGGGATGGCTCTTTTATTCAGATTCTAAATTTTGGAAGCCGCCTCAAATGGAAGTATGTTTTTGAGTCTTAACCCCTGTTTTTTCAGGTTTTTTGAGTTTTACCTATTTGTGCTGTTTTTTCATGTGTACCTCTATTCATTATAGGCTCTTCTTCATTCTGTTCCCAAAGGGAAGATGATTGTTCTTGATCTATTTGCTGATGTCAAACCCGTTTGGAAAATATCATCTCAATTTTATGGCACTCCTTATATCTGGTAACTAATCTTTCTTTCAGCAGGTGAGTCGTTATAGATGAGTCACTGTAGTAACTAGTAAGTGTTGATTTGGAACCAGGTGCATGCTTCACAACTTTGGTGGGAATATTGAAATGTATGGTGTATTGGACTCTGTATCTTCAGGGCCAGTTGATGCTCGGATTAGTGAAAATTCAACAATGGTACGGTGTAATAAGCTCACGTGCCTTCAGCTTCATTGATCGGGGACAGAAGTTAGATGTGTTCTGATATTCTTGTTTCTTGTTATCTAGGTTGGTGTTGGTATGTGCATGGAAGGAATAGAGCATAATCCTGTTGTTTATGAGCTCATGTCTGAAATGGCATATCGAAATGAAAAGGTTCAACTTGTGGTAGGTGCACATGTTTTCTGATGAATAATAATAAAATAAAATAAATAAATAAATAAAAAACCTTAATTGACCCCACACTGATGCATATGGCTCTGCCACTGCTTGCAAGTTGCACCCCTCATTAGGCGCGCTTACATGCTTACTGTATCTACTTAAAAAGTACCTGTCTCACAAAATAATTATTTTCTTCACACAGGAATGGATTAAAACATATTCTCATAGGCGCTACGGTAAAGCCATTCATCAGCTAGAGACAGCTTGGGAAATTCTATATCACACCATTTACAACTGCACAGATGGAATTGCAGTAAGTTCTTTCTTGCCCTTAGTATTGGTGTTGTGACAAGACAACTTTATTCATCTTCAAACAACAAATATTCTTCAAGAGTGGCACCTCTGGAAGTTTATGTCGTCATGTTTCTTCTGATGCTGTCTTATCATGTTTTTATGTGCAGAAGTTATTGTTGCTTTTAGCAAGGGGATTGAGTCTTCCGAGTTTCACCTGTAGTTATAAATGTGAATTCAAACATGATTACAATGACAATCTCATATGAAGGATAAGAATTTGAAATATAAAACTATGAATGCAGGATAGTGTAAAACTAAGCAACTACTTAACAATACATTTGTCTTCTTTAGCACAATGCCCAGGACACTGACACTGCTTGGATGGGAGGAAATGGAGGGAAAATAAGGGAAGGGACATGGGGGGATTTCATTTCCTTCATTCGAATACCAATAGGGGAAGACAGGGAAATCCTTTCAACATCAGAAAGATCTGGAAGGAAAACACATCAATCTTCCCTTCCACACCCCTCTTTCCCTTCCCTTCCTTTTTTTTCCTTCCAAAATTTTATCCAACTATAGTGTGAAAGAGTCACTGCTAACTATTTTGAGTTTGGGTTATGAACTTATGATGTACCTAAATATTTTAAACTACTTGTGCATCACGTTTTATATGGCGTGAGTCAACGCTTTTGATAAAAACACTCTTGATGATGTGAAGGCTGAACATGTCTAAGCTGACTTACCCTGGCTTGTAAAGTTTATGACTAGTTTTTGTTGATGTGAAACTGGAATGCAAACTTGATGTTGTCCGAGATACTCTCTCTCATTTGTTTTCTATTTTTTATGTGATAAAACTATGTCCGTTTCTGTTCAGGATCATAACAAGGATTACATTGTTGAATTTCCTGACTGGGATCCAGTGACCAACACGACTCTTTATGTAACCAGAGAAAACCAGAAACAAAATCTTTTCAACTTACAAGGTAGCTCAAGGCATTTTTTGCTTGAGTCAGGGCTTTCTCTGCCATCCCCACATCTGTGGTATCCAACTCAAGAAGTTATCAAGGCTTTACGTCTATTTCTTGATGCCGGAAACGATCTTGTTGGAAGTCTTACTTATAGGTTTGTATCCAACCTTTTAAGTACCCCCTAGCTTTATTAAGCCTTTGGTGCGAGTTCCATAAATTCAAAAATGCAAATTATTTAAACTTTACTCTCTTACCCCTTTTGCCCCCCATCAAGTATCAACCCACCCTCCTCTTCAAAAAGTTATCACACACCCCACTTCAAAAAAACTTGCTAATTGTGGAACACAACACAATAATGGGGTCGGCTACATGAACCAAAATAAATGACCGCGAGAGATCATTGCTAAGAGTAGACTTTATTTGGCCGTTATCTTTAATACTAATATACAACTAAGAACATCTGTATGCGTGATTGTCCGTCTATATTCACCTTTTCATTCTTTCTTGCAAAATTGAAATATTTTCTGCTTCTGATGAAATGCTTTAGAAAGAATTTCAAAATTAGTTCCACAATCTGATTAGTGATATCATGTCTTTACTTAATAGATGATATAGAGTAGAGATGAGATACCCAAAGAAATAAAAATTAATTTGTTTTTTAATGGCAGATACGATTTGGTTGATTTGACTCGGCAAGCTCTTTCAAAGCTAGCAAATGATGCATACCTGAAAGCTGTGACTGCTTTTCTGCTTAGAGATATTAAAGCATTGGACATTCACAGCCAAAAGTTCATTCAGCTCATAAAAGACATTGAGGAGGTACTTGCATCTGATGATAATTTTCTTCTCGGGACTTGGCTAGATAGTGCCAAAAGCCTGGCTTCGAATCCCAAGGAGATGAGACAGGTTAGAAAGGATGTTCATTTTGTCCTTGTGCTCATTGCCAATTTCTCGGCCATATATATTTTTTACATGCATGATTTATATACAATTTCACTTTAATTGCAGTTTGAGTGGAATGCCAGAACCCAAATTACAATGTGGTTCGATACAACAGAAACCAAACAGAGCAAGCTCCATGATTATGGTAAATAATAGTTTTTCTAGTTATCTTTTTTCTTTTTCTTTTTTTTTTGGTGATGGTTTTCTAGTTGTCTCCTTGGCACAACCGAATTATATGTTACTTGGGCCGTTCCTTTCACCTCAACTCCTCCAGGGCCTATGGCTGATGCTAAACATTTGGACATGGGGTCACACCGACACTTTCTCATATTTGTGTCCTACAGGACCCAATAGAGGATACCCATAAGTCATAACAAATACCACCCAGTTAAGAACGTCGGGGAGTTGGGGTCATAGGGTTTATGTCAGAATCAAACCTCCGCGAACCTTAAAAGTTGGGGGCCCACTTCATTGTTTCCCTGTTGGTTTCTTATTCTCTTTAAATGTAATTGCTCTATTTCAGCAAACAAATTCTGGAGTGGGCTGTTGGAAGACTACTACCTTCCTCGTGCAGAGACATATTTCAATAATCTCAGAAGATCTTTGAAAAACAATAAGATCTTCAAAGCTGATTTGTGGAGAAGGGAATGGATATCCTATTCAAATAAATGGCAATCTGGTACAAATATCTACCCTGTTAAGGCTCGAGGAGATGCTCTATCTATTGCGGAGAAAATGTATGCAAAATACTTCAGTTAGGTCTTCATTACGCTGTACACATTTTAGCACTGAACAATGAGCATTTGTTGCATCATGTATGCAACACCCCTCATGCCCGCCATAGTGCAAAATATCATTTGTTATTCTTGTGTGCTGATATGGAACCTGTGTACAGACTTATCAGATTGCGGTTTCGTAATCAGAAAAACATCAATGCTTATTTGTGAACTGTGTTCATAATGAATCAAGATAATCCAAGTATATTTTACTCTTCTGTTTCCTGCTTTTGACAGTAATTTTTTGTTTCAAGAACAGAGAACGAATAATGGAGTGATATAAAATGCTACCCAATACAGTAAATCGAACTCGCTTGAATCAATTAAATCAATGAAGTTTATAACATACACTGTTGTCTTTCAAGAAAACAAAAAAGTAAACTGCTGAGTTTGATTAGCATCTAACATCAGGTAAACCACATGCATAAAACTACAAAACCCTACCTAAAACTCGTCACTTCCATCAATATTCTTTACTTGTACTTCTATATAGTTATCACCAATTGAAGACAATTTTGCTTCAATTGATTATTTCGAACTTGGATAACTTTACATCAGATACACCACCCAACGCTGGCTGCAGCACATTCCTGTGCTGTTAAGTTTAATTTTATTCAGTGGGACAAACCGTATCAAAGACCTAAAATTACACTAGTCTTTCATTCCCATTACCACCGTTTATTACCACCTACCAAACAGGCCGTAAGAGCTTTGTGCACCCGAGCTTGCCTTGCTGTTCTGTTTGGTAGGTGCAGCATTAGAACAAAGTAAACGCTCACCAGTGAGTGGTCCATTCAGTCATAAGATGGCTTCGGGCATTCCGAGGTTGCTGCCAAGGAAGATTTGCCGAGGCAACTCATATTTGTGTATATTTGACGTTTTCTCAGATCGAGATGACGTCAAAGATCCTGTTGATGCTAGCAAGGGATCTAATTCGAATGGCTGTGTCCTCATTTCTTCCAACAGAGCAGTAGCAGTGTCAATACCTGGTTGTCATCACCAGAAATGAGAAATGTTAGGCTTCTCCTTGAAAGTCGACAGAAAAACGAATTAGCCAAAATAAACAAACTCCAGACATCCTGCATATATGTAAGTGATTTTTAAAATTTTGCCCCCAGAATGCACATACATGTTGTATGCAGGGAGATATATGTCTACCTCACCAGAAATGTATCCAAATTAGACTATCAGAAAATAGCTAAATTGCTGCGATAACAGCATGTACCTGCGAAATATCCTCCATGAACATAGCCACTAAACCTTTCACTAGTATGCTCTCCCGAGAAGAAAATCCGTCCTACTGGAGCCTGCGCCAAATTGAACAGTGAATGAGCTAATCTGCCAACAACAATTCGACAAACTGAATTCAAGTGACAGCATTCTCATGCCAGTTATAGCTAGTCATGAAGGTAATGTGAAAATTTGATACAAATAACATGATATACGCTCTGATCTATTTATGATCATTCAAGTACCTTAATGTCTCGTACAAGCTGATTGTTGGAAATGATAGGGTAGTTGCTGTAACTTCCCCTCTGAAAGCGGTTATTCCACCAACGAGGCACAAGAATGTCAATGGCATCTGGTATGTCAGGACCAAACATATCTCTCAAGACTTTCATGGCCTCTATCTTAGTCTCTTGGTCAGATTGAGCCTCCACACGTTTTGACTCGCCATTAGTTATTGTTACTACGAGAATATTAGATCCTGGATACGCATTATCCATGTGCTGTTCTTGACAAGAAGCAATATATAAAGTAACTAGTCCAGGTAAGAATTTGAGACTTGTAAAATTTGGAATCACAATAAATATCAGGCTATGGAAGATCAGAATCTTGGAGTTTGTCATGCATATTATCAAACAATGTGAACATCAAGCAAAATGCAAACAATAAACCATACCACCATGATATAAATGACAGGGCTAGTCAATCGTTTTTGTCTACAGGAAGGCAAGTATGCTAGTTAATGTTATTACATCAACTGATAGGCTTACATCAACGGACTTAAGTTGTCCAACATTATGAACCAATGCTTACAACATTCCATTGTCCCAATATAAGTGACTCTCGCCTACGCTCTCATCTTGGCAGGTTTTAGATGGTTGGAACTCGGATATATAAAATAATACAACCTTACTCTTGTAAAAACAAAAAGATTGTTTCCAACTGACCCTTAATAGCAAGCATCATATGCAACTTCACATTACAAAAAGTGTACATGATTTAAGCAAATCATTAAAATATATGCTTGTAAATCAAAATTAAAAACACAGAAGCGGCCGTTAGAAATTGACTTCCAAAGTGCTCAACTAATCTTGACAGAGAATAGGAAACAAATGACTGCACAAAGCATTAAAAATGGTACAGAGGCGCTAGACAATGTACTGTAAACTCCAAAATAAAATAGGAGCAACAATAAAAGCCTAAAAGGCACACACAATCATTGCTTCAAATAGAAAACTAATTTCTTCAAACAACATTCTGCATCATCAAAATACTTGACCTTATCTCTAAACCACCAAAATCAAGCCGTAATTTGTGGTACCAGCATACTTAGACTACTTTCTTGTTTATTCAAATTTAGTATATCATTTGCTACAAAGAATCCTTAAATCAGGAATAAATAAAATAATGGCACGAATTTTTAGTGTTCAATAAAGGGATCAGTAAGAGAGCAATCAAACATTCCAAGAACCCAAATTACCCTACCCTTTCACTTGAAGCCATAAAGAACTTAAAGTCCATCAAAAGACCCCACTAAGTTCATCATTTTGTGACTAAACAAAAGATGAGCTTCAATGATATGATTGTGTAAAGATAAAAAATCAAGAGAGCACTGACACTTCGCTTTATGTTAATTTAATAATGCAGCAATGGAAACGACGGGAATAAAAGAAGAGCCACTAGCTAGATATAGTATACATTGATCAAACACACCTGCCAGAACGTGTAGTAGCCTCTCCTCTCATGTGCATAGATGAAGAATTCTTTTTCTGTTCCAGATGGCCAAAACTTGTAAGGGAACTTAAGGAAGATTTTTGTGTATACCATCACTTCACATTTCCCGATGGCATCTGTCTTCCTCTTCTGTTTCAAACATGTATTTCATCAATATATGTGAATTTGTACCAGTGTTTAAAACAAGTCATACCAATAACTGTCTGATTTAAAAAATAAATATGCTCCCATCAGTTTTCTACAAACAACCAAATTTTAGGCCACAAATCACTAAGATTACAGAGTTTAGATCCCCTGATTTTCAATCTGCAAAAGGCTCTTGTGTGTATGTCATAATCCAACTTATGGTTAAATAATTGTATCTAATCTGACAGATTTATGGGTCCACAAGGCAGGACAGGATGTCTTCATGTAGGCTACAAGGTAATATCTAACTTTTGAGTGGTCCAATTCTCAATACTGTATTGCGCCCACCAAATTCCTTTCCCCTAGTATCATTGATCGATCTGAACTTTAATGTTTTATATACATTTGCTGTTGAGTGATGAATGATTGCAACATTAACTAATTAAATTTATCTGTAAGCTTGTCACAAGAATTCTTTCAAGTCCACCTAGGAAACCTGTGGGTTGCTAAAAATATAACAGACAAAGAAAATCTCTGAGATCTGCAGAATGCAAATGAGGACAACGCTGACTGCTATTAAATATTGGTTGATTAGCTCACAGTCTACAAATTCTGACTAGTTCAAACTGTGTTTCTATTTGCTAGTTGATAATCCTACACTCTTACTCCATTTAAAAGGCTAAGAATCACACGTTGGTGAAGCCCACAGCAAACCGCAGCTTAGCCAGGGGATGATCAGACTACTAGGGACCTAATAACCTGGTAGCGATACTGTAAATGTTTACTACAATGGTACAGACATTCAATACTGATGTATTAGTACGCTCTAATTAACTGACACACAAACATTGTTGTAAAGCTGATTAATAGAACAGTTTTGATGCGATGGTTCGTTTTATAAATATTACGGTTCAGGAGGAAAAAACTAAAGCAATGGATCCAAATAAGGTAAGGAGAACAAAATCTCCGAGAAAAAGAGATACTCTTGTGAGAGACTGTTTCTCGGTGAGACGTCTCACCTTAAAACAAGAAGCCCATATGTTAATTGCTCGTTGTTTATAAAAACCTTTACAATGCGAGCGACACGATGCGAGGCAGCTTGTCTTACATTATGGTTGAGCTATTCAGTCTATTTATAAAGTGCGTCTCACAGTAAGACCATCTCACACAAATTCTTTTACGACAAAAAGGGCTCAAAAAATCATCAATGCAATGCCTTAATGCATGAGTGCACTGGTCTAAACACCTGTTGATTGGAGAAGAAACGTACAAAACTATGTGACAATAAAGAGGTTTTCTCAACTACAGCAAAATAGAATTTAGGAATATGAAGTGTAATGATATGTAAACTCTTTGCAAATATAAAGAAGAGTACATACGGGTAAAGGTGGACGAAAAGAAATTAGATCACTTTGAAGTACACCAATGCTAACAGACAAAATTAAGTAATTAGCCTCGTAGATGGAACCATCCTCTGTTTTTACGGTAACGCCGCTCCTCGAGTATTGTATTTGTCGAACAACCTGGCCAAAATCAATTGCATGTTCAAAGTCCAAGGAATATGAGATGATAAGATGTATCAATTATAAAATATTTTCTGCAGGGACAAATTCCACCAACAATTAATATACTATCATGTCATTGCACACAGAATTTAAGCGACCACCACAATAATCATCACATACTCAATAGTGAAATTTTTTTAAGGATTTGATTATACTTTTAGCTATAGAAATGACCCCATCACCGAGTTAGTGGGAGTTTTTTTAAAATTAATATACACCATCAAGTTAAATTTTGAGTTACATTCAAACTGTAAAGAAATCCTACAAACCTATATGTAAAAGAAGCAATGATAGGAGGGCCAGCCTTTTTGAATTTTTGATACCTCATAAAAAATTTACACATTTCATGTGTTATGATTATGGGTGAATTTTATGTTCTCCAAGTAATCAAAATATGATTAAGGTAAGTGTAAGTTAGAAGAGGACCCAGGCTATCACATATTGGTGATTTGGTTTGTATGGGAATCAAATCATCAATAGTACAAGCTACCATTGATAGTGTAAATCTTTACATGTAAAACATTAGAGTGCAAAAATCAGTCCAAAGATCAAGGTATAAGAAGCTTTGAAGACCGTGGGTATACATGAAAAAGAAAAGGCAAGAACCACAAGCCAGCAGAAGGCTGCCTGCAGCTCGCTCGACCCACATATGGTTGAGCCTAGGTCGATCAGGGTCTCTGCTGCTCCTGTACGAATGCTGCTGTCCATCACTTATTGCTGCCCCCTTTGTACTACTTAAAGACCCATCATTTGCTATAAATACACTAGGCTTAATTAGAACCTCATTAAGTGCACCAAAAGTCTCATCTAAGAGTTACTTCCTTGCTTATGTAACTTACTCCCTAATTAGCTCTTTTCTTCCCCACACTAATATTCTATTGTAATTTTTCAAGTTTTGTCTTCTCTCCTTTAAATACATAATATTAATCCTAGACTAGATGGTGAATGTAGGCCAAAATTGGTAAACCAACTTAAAACTTTGTCTTGATTATTTACATTATTATTGTCATTCATCAATACATGCATATTTAATCCCTATACTTGACACAACATAACCTCACTTAAACTTCAAACTTTGATCCTTGAGTGAAGTTACCTCTCCTTTCATCAGAGTTTTTTGACAAACTAAAATGAGAATGGTGAGACATACACGTTCACATAATGCAATAGTGTTGCACAATGTTCTTATCTAGGATGATTCTATAATAGACTTTAAGATCGAAACTTTTACTCAAATCTCATGGATCAAGTAGAAGTTTCTCGAGAAAAAGTTAAAACCAGACTGAGAGAGAGAAAAAAAAAAAAGGACAAGCTCCTTCCTCCTTTGACTTGCATGATTTAAGTATGATTTGACAATTCATTATGTTAGGAGTAGTTAAGTAAACTATGTAACCTTTTACAACATACAAAAATGAGCACAGACACAGTAAAAGATAATGCAATCTAGTGCAAGGGCAACCAGGGCCTACCAAACGAATTACAATGTAGGGGATTCAAGATGAGAATGATCACAGTATATGATCGATCAAGAATCACAATATGGAAAGGTCAAAATAAGGTTCTAATGGAAATTAATAGGAAAAGAGAGGTTAATTTCCATGCATAATTTGATGTGGGCATGTGCAAATCTGAGATAAAAAAATGACGGTCAACAGTCTCGAAGACATACTGACCCAGCTAGAAACAACCTACAGCATAAAACTTCATTTTCAGATATCAAATCAGATCATCTAACAATGCATGAGAGATGAGACCCATTATGACTACTATCTAGCTTAGCTACATCATGGTAAAATTAACCCTATATCTACAACACATAGGTTATTGTTGAATAATGGAAACAAAATCAACTTCTATTACTACCAAAAAAGACAACCCAACTTGTCACTTTAACTCTTTGCAAATAAATGAATAATGACATAGTTACCAGTTCAATCCGTGACAAAATCATTACCAATGTTGATTATTTTATCATCCTCATCAACATCATCTTTGTCATTTGTGCCATTTTTATTGGTTAAATATCTTTAAACTAGTTGCTAATCTAAGTCAAAACTAGCCATAAATACAACACGTTATTAATGGTACACAAAATCTGATCCTTTAAAAATAATACTACATATATATATATATATATAGAGAGGGATCCAATGAGAAGGGATGTGAAAATAGGAAGGAAGGAAGGAGTAACTACCGTTGATTGATTAAGATCTAACGGTCGAAAAACATTTGTCATAGCAGCAGATCTAGTAACACATATTTATGAAGAAAGCATCATACATTAATTTAGAAAACATTACACTTTCAAGTGACACATGTTTATACAGAAAGTATCACATAATAATTAAGAAAGCATCACAAGTTTTTTTTCTGTTCTCAAACGCGTGCAATATGGACCATTGATCTAAGATCTAATGGATGAAATTTCTTCCTATCCTTCCTATTTTCACACCCCTTCTTATTTGATCCTAAACCTATATATATATATATATATATATATATATATATATATATATATATATAGAAAGAAGTTACAGTGAAAACCATCCTTATATGAGAACCGTGAGAACCAATCAGCCTTACAAAAAAGTGTTACTTATGGGCAAAAAAATATTACTTTAAGAAAAAATTTCTAAAAAAACACAGATAAAAGTGTTATTTTTTACATAAAAATGTGTTGTTTTTCGAAGAAAACGTGTTACTTTATATTTTTTTTTGAAAAAAAATATCTTTTTCTGAAAGTAACACTTTTTATGCTAAAAAGTAACAGTTTTTTAAAACAAAAGTAACATTTTTTGTTCAAAAGTAACGCATTTTCTATTAAAAGTACTACTTTTTGTTAAGTTCTCTCAATATGTATTGGATATATATGATTTTAATATATATATATATATATATATATTAATATATATATATATATATATATATATATATATATATATATATATATATAATATACTATTATATATGGATAAAATATAATATATATATATTAAAATATATATATATTATTAGATATATATATAGATTATAATAGTAAAATGATGATATAGGATGTGTTAAAATATTAAAGAGCTATTTATTTAGAACTAATATAATTGATAAAAGTAAACAATAATTGATAAGTTGATAAGCAACAAAATTACAGATTCAACAAAGACATCATTATCTTAAAACGCCTCCCAGCTAAAAATTAAATATAGATACATGCAAAAGAAAAAAAAAAGGCTAAATTTTCATTCTTGTATCAAATTACAAATTAGCCTAGCTTCAAGATTTAATCTTCAAGATTTAATTGTCATATTATTAGTAGTCTAGTGACCACTATACTCTTATGTGTAAATTGTAATCAACCAGTATACAGTATTTCCTTATAATTGAAGATCAAATTTATATACCTTATCAAGTTTGAGTCGATTATCCAAAATTTCATTATCAGATGTCAAAAGAAATGAACCAGCCATCTCGTATAACAAATAATCATACCCTCGTTCATCAGCAACAAGATATTCCCTTTCTCCAAAATCAACATATGTTGATATTGGTTCAACTTCTGCATTTTACAATACAGCATTTCATTATTTAAGTTTAGTTTCATAAATATGTTCAATTGTCAAATCAAAAATAGAAAGTTGGACCCAAACAAATTAGAAGATGATATATTTTTCAAAGTATAATTATTATTTATTAGCAGAGCATCCCCTGTTTTAATCGCATACCATATGATCAAAACTTATACATGATAAATGAAAAATTATAAAAGGTGACTAATAACAATAAGTGATAACTCACCAGCCATTTCAAAATCATGGAGGATGAAATCAATTGCCAATTCTATAGGTGTCTTCGGCGACCTGCTCAAATAAAATAAAAACAGATTATAATAAAAATTGAGAAGAACATGCGTATAATTTTACGCTCTTTGTGGGAAACTGGCTGGGAATATTAATAATCGCAGCATTTCGCATTAGATTATATTCAATCATGCGATAGTTATATAGGAACACTCCATTATTCTAAATTAGGAAATGAAAAGGTTTACTCCGAAATTACTTGAGATGCTCATTTGAGAAACCATCTTCTTCAACACTGAGTCGTTGAATTGCGGAGTCAACAGCTTTCTTATACGAGTCAGCAGCTATTCCACTCGGATATATTTTTCCACTGCGAAAATTTAATAAATGTCATCTCATAAAAACTAATAGTACAATAAAATTTTGTTTTTAAAAATGTTAATTAAATTTCAGTTATTATCAAAGAAAGCGAAAATGTAACCCTCGATCATAGATATTATAGCGAGCATTGCTATAATCAGAGAAGCAAGTACGTAAGCCGGCCCGTTTAGCGAGTTCCCAAATCGGGTTGGTATCTTTACCACCTACGCCGGCGATCCAACCGGCTCCGAGTTCGACCGTGTAGCCGGAAAAGTTTTGTTTGCGAATTCTACCACCGATTGAATCGGAAGCTTCGAGGATGATGATATCTTCAACGCCATTATCTGCGAGATGTTTAGCCGCCGATAAACCTGAGAAAAAGGAAAACAGAGGATGAGAAATGTTAAAAGAAGAAAATAAAAGAGAAGAAAGAAAAAGACGCAGTAATAACCGGAGATTCCAGCGCCGATAATAATAACGGAACAACGTATGGTAGAATCCATGAAAGAGAGAGAAATAAGGAAAGCCGTATCGTTGATCAAGTTAATGCGGGAGTTATCAGTTAACCAGCGGGAGTCGGGAGTCGGGAGTCGGTTTATAGTGTAGCTTTTTTTGAATGAATAGTGTAGCTCTTTTTCAAGTCTATGAAGAAGCGTGGAATTCGTTGTGTCCGCGTGTGTTATTATTGAAGTCTAATGGATTTTGGTGAGTGAGGCAGGCAGGCGCGTTGGGTCTAAGGGAGCACTACATAGTACATACTACAATTTGACTCAAAAAAAAATAATGCTAAAATTATGGGAGCATTAGGGAATGGCAACTGGCAAGTAGGCCGTAAGGTAGAATAAAAGTAGAAATCCATAGTTGTGGATAAAATCAAAACGGGAGAAACGATATAATGAAAATGAAGAATAAATGAAAAAGATGTCAACACATTTTGACAATTACAATTACAAATGAAGGAACGTGTATGTGTGTGAGAACTAAAAAGCAGTAGTATTACTCATTTTGAGATGGAGGAAAAGTCAACTCGACATTTTGGAAGCACTGAGTCAACGCTTTAGGTGACGTGTCATCGCCAAGGAGCAGAGACTTGTTGCATGGCTTCTATTTTGCCTTTTTATGGATTTGATCAGTTTTGGCAGGTTTCGGTGATTATATTACTCATTGTCAGTGATTGAAAACCGATTAATAATGATAAGTAATTGATATTTAGGGTCTGTTTTCTTCAACTTATTTTATGAACTTATTACTTATTCATATTGAGACAAGACTTTGACTGATCAATGGTCAAGTCGCTGTTAGTAACAGCGACTTAAGAAATTTCCCTGATTTCCCTGCTTCAACTCACCCATCATTGGCGCCCATCGATCCTTACTCTTACACCGACTCAACTCACCCATTCACAACCCACATCTCTCTTTCTCATCTCCTTCAAAACTTTCCCAAATTCTTCTGCTCTTCAATGGCTTTCACCTCCAAAGACTTTTAATAAGAAATTTCCATTTGTTTATACCCAATGTCAGGCTATACATGCTCGTTCGATCTTTAAGTCGCCATTGATGGGTGCGTTGAAGCAAGAAAATCAGGGAAATTTCTTAAGTCATTGTTACTAACTGCGACTTGACCATTGATCAGTCAAAGTCTTATCTCGCTGTTAGTAACAGCGACATATAGCTTGATTAAAATTTTGACCATTTCTTTATACTCGCTGTTAGTAACAGCGATTACATACCTAGCCTAGCTTTGGGGCCAAAAACACTTATTTTGGAAATAAAGTTTGGCCAAAGCTTTTTTTATTAAAGTTATTAAAAAATCTTATTTTTTTCAAATATTCCTCCTATAACATCTACTGGTCCAAATTTCTCCTCTCCTACTTCTGGGCCTGGCTTATGTAACCCAAATTCAAATAATTAGCAGCCGGTCTTGGCCGAGACCGTCTCAAGGTGAGACGGCCCAGCCCAAGCCGCGCCTATAGGGGAGAGTAAACTGCAATATGATCAGTTTCTATCTTAACACATTCATTTTCATGGTTAAAGTGTTCAGTTATCAGTTATGCTTCTAGTATGTTTCAGTTATGCTTCTAATATGATGTTCTGTTTCTACAAATTATGCTTCTAGTATGTTCAATTATGCTTCTAATATGATCAATTATGTTTCTAATATGATCAGTTATTAATGAATCAATTGTCAAATTATATCATGAATTATAATAGTATACTACATTCAAGAAAACTTTAAATGACAATTGTCCATTTATATCAATCAGTTTTAAGACTAAATGGATCAATTGTCCAATAAAGTGTATCAGTTTCATTGATAATAGCCTCAATTTGATTCTTAACAGCGTCTGGTTTGATGGATATAGTGATGACAACATGCATGACGTTCCACACTTACATGGAGACAATGAAGAAGCAAGGAAGGTAGTAGAAACACTATATAAGGCAACAATTGATGAAGTTAACAAGATAACTGAAAAGAGTACTAATGAAATTGAAGATGGGGGAGAAAATCAAACATATAATTTGATTCAATACCATTATTTGTGAAATCATATACAAATTGTACATCAATTTTTTTTTAAGAGGACAATTGAGTATGTTAAGAGCACAATTGAGTATTTTAAAATAGCAATTTAGTAAGTGAAGTGTATACTATAAGAGGCAAAATGAGTACTTTGATATATAAATTGACTATCTTAAGATGACAACTGAGTACTTTAATATATAAATTGAGTATCTTAATATGAAAATGAACTGACTATCAAGAGATGAAAAATAGATTACTTTAAGATGAAAAATGAATATCTTAAGATGACAACTAAATACTTTAAGAGGACAATTGACTATCTTAAGATGAAAACTGAAATTTAGTTTTCAATTTTGGAAGTTAAAAAGATGCCAAAAATAAAACAAAAAAAAAAGGAAGTTGGAGGGAACCGGGCGCGTGCAGGCCACGCGCGTTAATCTGGGCCGCAATATTGGGCCGTCTCACCTTGAGGCCGTCTCGGCCAAGTTTTGGTGTTTTTCTTACAACTCATGGCCCATATCTCCCTTCCCTCCCTTTATGCCAGTCTCACGCAATCCAAACCTTCCTTGCAAGTTGCAACGCACAGTCTATCAACTTTCCTTCACACAACCCAGATCCTCTTCTTCTCAACTGGCCTACTATTCATTGGAACTCTAATTCGTATCAACCTCTAACCCTTTTTTTGAATTTTCCAATCTAATTCACCTAATACCGGTATGACTACTCATAGCAAACATGGGATTTTTAGACCCCATCCAAAATACTCTTCTTAAGCATTCCAAATCCTTTTCTCCATTCCAAAAATCCAATTAATGCTGTTGGTGACCCAAACCGGAAACAAGTCATGCATGAGGAGTATGATGCTTTGATTGAAGATTATACATTGGATCTTGTGCCAAGACCTCCTAATGCTAATGTTATTCGGTCCTTATGAATTTTTCGGTTTAAGACAAATTTCAATGGTTCTTTCACTAGTGGGCAAAAAACCGCAGCCCCTTTCCTTTTTTTGGCTGCGTATTTTGACCGCAGCCCTTAATTATTATTTTTTGCTGCTACAATAATGGTTGGGGTCGAAATACGCAGTCCAAATGGGCTAAAAAACCGCAGCAATTAAGCTTTTTCTCCACTAGTGTTTTCTATAAAGCTCGTCTCGTGAGTAATGGAAAATCTTAAAGGGGGTGTTGATTATGATAAGACTTTTAGTCCCATTGTTAAGTCAACCTCTATTTGCCTTGTGTTAAGATTGCTATGTCTAAGTCTTGGCCCATCCATCGCTCCATGTCAAAAATGTCTTTCTCTATGGTTACTCAAATGAAACTGTTCACATGCATCAACCTATGGGTTTTCGTGTTACATTTGACATATATTCTATCGGACGGGATATAATGGTATATCCTATCATACGTTAAATGTCCAACCCAATAAACCACCTGATGAAAACCTCAACTTAAAAACGCAAAATTAAGTTTTAAGTTTAGAACTTTTAGATTAAACAATTCTTTCGAAGAAGTTCCCATTTGACTTGTTCTTATTTTCTTCATCATTTTGTTTCATTGAAAATCTCAAAAAGCATATATAATTGGAGAGGGAAAAACCAAATAGAAGATGGAAAATATACAAAATTACTTTGGGATGAAACTAACATGCAAAAGGGATTTAATAAAATGTTATAAAGATACATTTATTACACCACGACTAACATGTCTCATTGGTTGGCCAATGAGAATGTTCTCTCATGCCTACAACTGTGACATTCAAACAGTCAGAGTATCTTATTTTTAATATATATACTATAAGTCAAAGTTATATGGTACTGAAAGTATTAGTACCCCAACAATCTCATTTAGAGGACGTACTAAAGCATGAGGTTTAGGAATGTTCTATGGAGTCAAGTCATTGCCTAGGGAATTCTCATTCACATCCACATTATCCTCAGCAGAAACTTTAATAAATTTATCACTCTCATTATCAAATTTTCAATATACTCGCTCATTTGTTGCTCTTAAGTTAACCCTTATGTCATTTGAAAGTTGGATTTGAAAGGGCTCATTAAGAGTAGTACAAGAAGAGCTTGGAACATAGGGATTTTGTGTTTCTTAATTCAAAAATGGCATATGGGAAGGAGTAGATGAAGTTACATTCAACATTAGATATGTTTCTACAATGTTACATTTTGATTTTCTAAGAGTACACCTTCTACATATAACTACTAAGAGAGAGTAGAAGTAGACTTTAAATGCTCTCACATAGACTCTAATGCTCTCACATAGACTCTAATGCTCATTAGCTCATTATCCTCAATAGGATATGCTATAAATTGTCCATTCATCCCATATTTAAAACTCTTATTCACACTACTTATTATAGAGTCAATTCTAATCTTTAACATATATAAAGTTTTAATTTATTCAAGTTTATGCTCAAATTGCATATGAAAAGTTTATGTATACCACCAACATACTCAACATTTAGTGACACGATATGATGTCATTTTCTATAAAAATACATATATAATCAAAATCGTTATCAAGTTCATCACAAGAATAAGTACAATAAAATCAGGAATAGATTGAATTATTATTTTATTAATAAAATTTTAAGCCAATGCAAGTTAATTCATAGTTTCCTTACGTAATTAATTGAAAAATTAAAATTGGAGTGGAGTAGAAGTGTCGATAAAAGAAAGGAGCGACAGCAAAAACAGACCACAACAACATTGTCTTCCTCACATTACCAGTTCCAGTTCGGCAGTTCGGCAGTTCGGCAGTTCCAGTCCTTCTTGTTCTGTTTAAGTGAAGTGTAAAACCCTAATCTTTTTCCTTTTCCACTATGTCTTCTTCTCTGTTTAAATATTCATTTTTCTATTTTCATTGGTCTTTGAGGTTTTCTTATACCATTATATATTTGGAATTCGTGGATAAAATGTAGTTTTTTTGTGCTCTCAACTGTTGATAAAATTCTGGGTTTTGTTGTTCATACTTGCTAGAGATGTGATTTTGATGATACAAAGTCTTGATTAAATCAAAATTATTTGTGGGCTGTGGGTGTAATAAGCCTAGAGGCTAGAGATGTAATGATTTAATTGTTTTGATGTGGTTTGTCTTTTGAAGAGCTCAATTTTTTAGTTAATGTTTGATGTTGTTTCTTATTTTGAGTGAACTCTTACAAAATATTCATGGAGGCTATGATCTGATTAGGGGGCATCATGAGGTCTGCAGGGTATTCTTTTGCTGCTTCCTTTGCTCCTGTTCATTGTTTTGCTGTCCAAATTCAGCATATATTTCCATCTCTCATTAGAGGGCACAGATCACATAAAGGATCAACCATGGTTGTCGCTCGCTACCCACTTCCCTTATTTAGGTGCCTTTTTTATCTCCAGTTGTACTTTAACTACGGTTCCCTTTTAACTTGAATCATTGTAAGCTAAACAATTGCACTTGACATATGAATCTCTTGTCCTACTGATTTCCAGTGTTGCCCCAATGATGGAATGGACGGACAATCACTATAGACAACTTGCACGACTCATTTCAAAAAATGCTTGGCTTTACACAGAGATGCTTGCTGCTGAAACTATTGTTCATCAAAAGGATAATCTGGTTAGTCACATTCTTCTACTCTTCAAAACCTCTTTAGATACTAAGCTTTAGGATAAAACAAGTGAATCAGTAAGTAAGGAGTAAGTAGTAAGTGTAACTGGTTCAATTTTGGCTTGACTTTACTAAACTAGGTGGCAATTCGTGACTTCATAGTGAAATGTTGTCATTGTAACTGTCGCTAAATGACTTTTGTGGGAATTGCAGATGGCTTTGCGCTCTTGAGTCCTACATTTATGTTGCGATTAGCTCAAAAACCTTTACAAAACGGTCTTGATACGATGATGCAAGTGATATTTTTTAGTTTGCCTTCATCACTTTTTACACAGAGTTATGTAATGCTCATATAGATGTGAAAGGGAACAAATCAAATTTATGTGTGTTACAAGCTTTTAGTTTTAATCTTCAGGATTTATTACTTGAACATGAAATGAGTACATTGCGTCAAACAAGAAATTTACATTTTGGAACAATTGTTTACACTTTACTAGGGGCGTCATGTTGCTTTCATATCGATTATTGAGTCAAATTTTTTTTTGCCTTGTATACTTGTCTCTGAATGACTTTTTTGGTGATTGTGGATGACTTTGCATTGTTGAGGCCTAACTTTATGTTGCAATCAGCTCAAAGTCCTTTACAAAACGGTCGTGATACGATGATGCAAGTGATATTTTGTAGTTTGCACTATCACTTCATACCTTGGATTATGTAATGCCGATATAGATATGAAACGGAAAAAAAATTAAATATATGCGTCATGTGTGCTACATGCTTTAGTTTTAGTCTTGAGTATTTATTGCTTGAGCATGAGATGACTTGCATTGCGTTAAACAAGAAATGTACATTTTATTACAATTGTTTACTAGAGGTATCCTGTTGCTTTCATATTGATTATTGAGTGATAATTTTTTGTCCTTGCATAACTTTTTTGAGGGACT
Source organism: Amaranthus cruentus (assembly GCA_019425755.1). Classification (NCBI taxonomy): domain Eukaryota; kingdom Viridiplantae; phylum Streptophyta; class Magnoliopsida; order Caryophyllales; family Amaranthaceae; genus Amaranthus; species Amaranthus cruentus. Next base: position 16,037,416 of record CM033466.1, read on the forward strand.
TTTCTTGTGTTTGAAGCATTAAGTTGATATGTTTTTCAAAAATGTCCAGGATAGGTTTTTGGCATTCAATGCAGAACAACATCCTATTGTTCTTCAAATTGGAGGGAACAACTTGGAGAATATTGCGAAAGCGACCCAACTTGCTAATGCTTATGGCTATGATGAGATAAACCTAAAGTTCGTACTTGATATCTAACTTAATCTGTTAAGTTTCATTAAATTCTTTTATTTGGCTAGCCTCTAATATCTATTGATCCTTCTCATCAAATTTCACTAGCTTTTTTCTCTTTTTGGTAGTTGTGGATGCCCTAGCCCAAGGGTAGTTGGACATGGTTGTTTTGGTGTGCGCCTCATGCTTGATCCGAAGGTGAGGAACTATATTTTTATTTAAGTACATATACGTGGTAGAATGATTTCCTTATGTTATTGATCCTTGGCTTTTACAAGAAAAGTTTGTTGGCGAGGCCATGTCAGTTATTGCTGCCAATACAAATGTTCCTGTAACCGTCAAGTGTCGTATTGGTGTTGATGATCATGATTCATATAATGAGCTATGTGAGTGTTTCTCTTTGAGCATCGTTTTTCCATTCACTAAGAGTTGCATTTGTGGTTGTAGATATTTTGTTTTGGTATTTTTTTCTTTTTAGTAGGGTGTCTACCAAGACATACAGAATGACTTGATACCATTATGTAGTGTTTTTGGTGCCATTTATACTATTCAAGGGCTTATGGTGACCCAATGAGGACTCCTATATCTTATTCACGCATTCCCATTTAAGTTTTCAGAACACTCCGAAAGCAGAAAATATACCTTTAAAATGAGATACTCAAGACCTATTGCAGACTCTGGCTAAGAATTCTACATTACTTTTCCTAGACTCTCTATAGGACTTAATAGGATATTTATGGTGATAAAACCTAATCACTCTTGCCAATTGCTCAGATATGCAAGAAGGTTAACATTGTGTCTACAAAGACATACAATGGGACTTTTAAAACTCATTAGATGTCCTTCTTAGTGTCATTTATAGTAATTTACTTTACATGGTGACCCGATGGGGATTCCTATATTTCATGCTCACATTGCCATAGAAGTTTTTAAAATACCTCGAAAGCATGAATTATAGCCTTTGAAATGGGTAATTATGACCAATCTCGGACTCTAGCTTAAAATGCTACAATACTTTTCACTCACTCTTTATGTTACTTATTAGGATATTCGGGGTGATAAAATCTCCTTATTCTAGCCAATAAGCTCACATATACAAATATGTGTTAGGTGTGTCTACCAAAACATAAAAAAGGGTTCTTTGAGGCATAGTGCAAAAACAAACATATTGCCACCGTATTGCAAAGGTTTTTGAGTTTACCCCGAACGAAATATAGGTCGAATGAACCGCAAAATGATTTGTATTGGTCATAATACCTGTTTCGCTACTGTCACCACGACCGTGATCAAAAGCGTATTTTTGCACTATGTTTTAGTTTGAGGTCATTATGTGCTGTTCTTGGTGCCATTTATAGTTTTCTAGTGTATATGGTGACCCAATATGTATTCCTATGATCCATTCTCATAGTGCAATAAAAAGTTTTCGAAACACCTTGAAAATGTGAAATATCCTTTGAAATGGGGTACTAGGGACCTATATCAGGCCCCAACTCAGAATTCTAAATAAACATTTCTTAGACTTTTATAAGTCCTGTTAGGATATTTGGGCTCAAAATTCTCTAAAAGCTTTTCTCGCACTCTTTATAGGTTCTTTTAGATTACTTGGGCTTAAATCCCGTTGATATTATGGTGCATGACTTTTCACGGTCAAAACGTCGCGTTGATCGTTTCATAACATGTAACACCTATTATTTTATATTACAACAATATTTCACTGTTACAATGTTATCTTTTTCCCGTTAAAATTCCAATAGTATTCATTTACTATTATTATTATTATTATTATTATATAGATCAATT
>CM033466.1:16039394-16056695 GCA_019425755.1 Amaranthus cruentus
GATTCTTATTGTGAAAAGTAATTCATGCGATCTCAAAGGCATGCAAACAAAGATTCAATACGCTCACAACTATATTGGTTGAACATTAATGCAACATATAATTCTAAAATATTGTGATCACTTGATTAAACAAGATTAAAAAGGATCCTGCTTCCCATGTGAATGAAAGATAAACCCACATGTATATATCATAATAATCATATATGGAGTTTTATCATTCAATTCAAAGATTGCAATGCTAATTGCTAAAGGAAGGGAAAGAAGTTTAGGGCTCAAAACTATAATAATTCTCATAGCTTTGATGAAGTACTTTATTTTTGCACTGCTCCATTGTGGTCAATCCATATGATGCTCCAACAAGTAGAGTGGATTTTGATTTGACTTGTTTACTATGATGGGTTATATCTTCAAAAGTTACATGAGATTTGTGTGCATCTCAACTTCTAGAGTAACTTAGGGAACCAATTGCAATATTAGTTCCACTTTTATTGTCAAAAAAAACCATGTGCTACCTTGCCAATTGTACTATTTGTTTTTTTTTCTCAATTTATACGTTAAAATATAATTAAGTGCGTTCTGTTAATTCTTTTTAGTGTAAATTAAATTAACATCAACTTATTGAGTATGCTACCATTGATGCTTATGCTTCTTACAAGATTGGTATTAATTTTGGTGAATCCACAGTGTTTGGCCAGGTGATAAGGTTTGTACAAGAAAGGTAATCAAGGAAAAAGAACACAGCATGATAACTGTGCTGCTGCTTTACGATGCATCAAATAACATATTGATAAATTCTTATAGTATAATTGACAATGAAGCAAAAAAGAACCCAAAATATGAGAAAGTTTCCACTTCAAGAACAAAGTAACAGAACAAAATTAGTCTTTCATTTAAACCAAACCTGATGAAGCCAAAAAAGAACTATCAATAAAGTTAACGTCAATTATACTTGCATGGTTGCAACAATGCAATCCCGTAGACATCCTGGTGCAGGCTGGTTTAGACAGGCAAACATGTAATCTGGTATTTCCAGTACCGCCTTATAAAGACTACAAGGAGCTAAACCTTCACCATGTCAGATCGTGGCCTCCAAAGTCCTAATTTGTATTTGTGGGCATACTTCAGTATCAGCTTCCTCTGACAAACAGAGAGCAAAATGTCAGAAATTCATGTACATAAGTGTCATGACAGGAAGTCGAGGTAGAATTAAAAGTTGTTACCTATATGTGGATGACCTTAATGCAATGTCATCAGAAATTAGTTAGATCATGATAAATGCTCATAAGAATGAGGCATTGGCAATATAGGTATTCAGAGCAGGGGTGGAAAAAAATGCTTAATATTATAATTGACTACGAAAGCAAAATCAAACTGTGCATGAAAGAATGCCCAAAAGTTAATCTGGTTAGTATGAAACCATTTGGGCATTTCCATCCTGAATTTCATTGTTATAAATTAGACTATCTGAAACCATTTGAGCTATTACTACATCATTGGAGCCTTTTGAACTATGTTGCAATCGTTACATATACTCCCTATTCAAAAAGAGAGGAACACCCCACCCCTCCACCCAAAACAAACAAGGAAAGAAAAGGATAAAAAACATTATTCAAGTCCTAATTGGAAGACCAAAAGAGGTCAAACAGCAGAATTTCCTCCCAGGAACAGTAGGTAGAATTAGAAAGCAAAAACTCGATCTCCAAAAATCTGAAATGTGTATTAACTTGGATTCATACTTTGAAGCAACTATTTTCCGAATAAGAAATGCTACCCAACTAGAAATATTTTGCATCTACTATCACTCCATATTCAGATGCACAAAGCATCACAACATCAACTACCTAGCGTAGTGTGTGACAGATGAAACCAATATAAAGTATCTCTTCAAATTTACCGTGAAATATCAAATCATTGTGCAACAATTCTAAACCCCTCCGCCCTCCGGTCATATGAATTAATTTATACATCAAAAATGATGTTCAGGGCTTTTTTTCAAGACTAACACTTCCCGCAACACTTTGTTAAAGGGTTTCAGTTATCCAATTCCCTAGCGGTGCAATATCCATGACTCATCAAGTCATAAATATCTTTCTTCAATCATGTATTTTCTTGGTCATTTCTGCCTCAGTCTTCTGGCGGTTCAAGTTTGGATCTCGCTGACATGTGTTCTCCACACAAGAAACTGACCTAGTGGGAAGAAGAGAAATTTTGAGTAACAGTATGATCCTATAAAATGTATTTAGGGATTACACAAAAAATTCTTAGAGGTTGTGACCATACTGCAACACAACTTTTTTGGATTCAGAAAACTCATGTTAATTTAGGTACGTAGGCATGGATTTGAGGTGATGATGCAATCCCAAGAGTCACACTACCTCTAGTTATGCACCAGTTAATCCAGGCTCGAAGCACTCTCCTCGGATCCATAGGGAGCACCAGAAAGATTTAAGAAATTCTAAGCTGGTGGCTCGAGAGAGGTCCCAAAAATCCTCATCTCAAAGGCTATAATTTTACCTTTCAGTGTGTTTTGTAAGATTTCGAAGGCATAGTGATGATGCAGTATATGAAGCCTCATGAATAACTCGTAACTGCATGCCCTATTTAACCATGAACGAGCCTTGGAAGGCCACGAAATGAGCTCGAAGAGCTCATAAGTATGCCAGAATAGGTTATAAAATCTGCTAGCACAAACAAAATTCTATCCACTAAATATTCCTCCTAGAACCCATTCGAGACTTGGGAAGATTTTCGAAGCATTGTGAGCAGAAACCCCCCTATAGTTTGTAAAAGCTCCCATATAAAGGCTACAATTTACACTTTCAAGGTGTTCCAAAATACAATGGGGATAAAGTTAAAATGTAATATGGAATGCCTAATTGTCTCACTAGTCACTACTACCCCATGTTACCATAAATGGCCGTGGAAAGGCCGAAAAATGATCTTGAAGAGCCCATAATTGTGTTTTGATGAATCAAAGTTAAAAAGAATATAACATAATCCCTTGCAAAAAGGGGGTTCTCCTACGGGAGTCATTGGGCAGACTCGAAGTATCCAAACTATCACTTTCGGTAACGGTTCTTGGCAATTTGTCACAATATCCAACTCCCTCCTTCCCAGGTTCCATTATCAATACCAGAATACAGTTTCAGGCTAAAAAGGCACCAAGTCACCACCAAAAATCAACACAATTTACAGAAAAATATATTTTACATGATGGTTGTAATGCAATTAAGACTCCTGCACTCATGAAATCATAAGTAGAATAGTGCATCAATCTCTTAGGAAAAAACTAAGACATCATCAAGAGTGACTTACATGTTTACAAGGGATCTCAAGTTTCTTGAGTTTCAGCGTACGAACAACGAGCAACTTTTGGAGGTCCCCAAATTCAGATTCAAGCTTTTCCACATGACCCTCTACTCCTTTCCCTATCCCATTCAAGAATTCCGGAATTCCAACCTTTACTGCCATATCAAACCAAACATAAATCCCTTATTTAAAAAGTTAAACTCCAACCAAAAATCTAAAAGAAGTTATCCTTTCTGAAGTTTTACACATAAATTCAATAGCACTCGTCACAATAATTACCCAATTCAAAAAACTGGAAAAACATATTAACCTCACAACATACAGAAAGAAAAATGACCTCTGATTATGCTATAGTATAGTGCAACAATCTTAACTCTTAAATAAATAATCAGGGGGGAAAGAACATACATAATAAATATTTTAAATAAATACAAAATCTAGCTAATTACTAAGACTTCATAAGAGTTTAGGTTTTTAGGATAATTACTCACCTAAAACCCTAAACCCTAAAACTCCACATCCCAAAGAAAGCATGGACAATTGGACATAACTATGGTTATTTTTCTAATTAATGCACAGTACAATTTTGTCACAATTTACAAAGAAATTTGTGTAAATCAAATGAAAAATAAACGGAATAATTCTTCAAGAAAATTCGTTTACCTATATATGGCGATGATGTTGAGAAGAATCTAGAAGGAAGTGGAGATGATGATGGAGAAGAGATAGTTCGGGAGATTTGCCGCCAAATTGATATCATTTTCTCAAATCTACTTTCACATTCACCGTTGAAGCAAGAATTTTGAGTTCGCTGCAGTTTTGTTGAATTGGAACAGCTTCTTAGTTAGGTTTACTTACTAATTAGACATGGGGATCGACTCATTGCCCAATGCACATTGATACGTAATTGACGACGTCGATTTTCATTGTCCAAATCAAAAATGGGAATACCAAGGCACCAACTGGAATTAGGAGGCAGTTTAAGTAATAACGATGACGTGTAATATTGACAAATCACTCTTATGTGAAATAATTTTACAGAGCGGGGCTTTTAGAATTTAATTTGTTTATTTTCGTTTAATTACTATATTGATAGTTGTTTTGTGTTTTTATAGTAACTTACAAATTACGGTGATTAATAAGAGTTGTTGCTTATTCATTATATCACTATAACCGACATGTCATGCATCTTAGGTGCCACATGTTGAGGTTATGTGTATTACCCAGATATGATCAATAGCCTATAAGCTCAAGAAGCTTTACCTCAGTCATCCACTAAGAGGCGCCTAAAGTTTGTCATGACAACTCTACCCATACTCATTGCTTGCTTATTGTTGATCTATGACCTTCCAACTTGTAGATGACTTGCCTAAAATCTTAGTTGTTATATCTCCATGATTTTCTTAGGCCCTAATATTGGTGTCCCAACAAGTCTTGATCATAATATTTTAAATTTGTTCGTTCTCTAGATAGTGAGACTTAGTGCTACGATCCAATACTTGTAATTAAATTTTTTATTAGTTGAAATTTATGTCAAAGTTTATATATGTGTTTGACTCAAAGCCTATAAATTTCAACGACCCTGTAAAATCTATGTGAACCCTCAAAAAATGTATTTTTTTTTTAATACAAATAAGTGAAGATAGAATACAATAAATTTGATTTGTGTTTACATATATAAAAAAAATAATTGGTTGAAAATGCACATTAATGAGTATCAACTCAACTCTGAAAATTAAAAATAATAATTTATGAAGTAAATATCAAATCAAAAATGATAAATCTTCCTAATATAGAAGATACAATAAATAATATCATTTAGGAAGTGTATTTTTATTACTATAAATTGGTCTAACCTATTTGCATAATGTAATTAAAATATGCAAAAGTGGAATTAATTTGTTATATTAATATACTAGTATAGAAACTCGTGCAATGCACAAATTTATGAATATGAAAATATAAAAAGATAACTTCAAAAATTAATGCAAGGTTATATTATTAGGATTAAATTTATCGAACATATGATTTTTTAAAAGTAAAATTAAATACTGATTTTTTTTAAAATTATTTATTGAATACATCAGTTTTTCATTCAATTAAATATATTAAATTTTAGGTTGTAGGTGAGTTATATATAAATGCTATGATAAATTATACACCTTACTATACCTGATTTAGCTCTAAATTTAAAGATAATTAAAGTCTAATTTAGGTAAATATTGTCATATAATAAACTATCATCCACTAAAATAATTATATTTGTCATGCCTCCTTAGAGGATGACACTTGTAATTTTCCAACACTTTTATAGTATTGTATGATGTATGATATGATGATATGATATGATATGATATGATATGATATGATGTATGATGCTATGATAAATTATACTCCTTACTATACCTAATTTAGCTCTAAATTTAAAGATAATTAAAGTCTAATTTAGGTAAATATTGTCATATAATAAACTATCATGCACTAAAATAATTATATTTGTCATGCCTCCTTAGAGGATGACACTTGTAATTTTCCAACACTTTTATAATATTGTATATGATATATGATATGATGCTATGATAAATTATACTCCTTACTATACCTAATTTAGCTCTAAATTTAAAGATAATTAAAGTCTAATTTAGGTAAATATTGTCATATAATAAACTATCATCCACTACAATAATTATATTTGTCATGCCTTCTTAGAGGATGACACTTGTAATTTTCCAACACTTTTATAATATTGTATATGATATATGATATGATGCTATGATACAGTATACTCCTTACTATACCTAATTTAGCTCTAAATTTAAAGATAATTAAAGTCTAATTTAGGTAAATATTGTCATATAATAAACTATCATCCACTAAAATAATTACATTTGTCATGCCTCCTTAGAGGATGACACTTGTAATTTTCCAACACTTTCATAGTATTGTACTCCCTCCTATTCACACAAAAGGGGACATTTCTATTTTGGGCAAATTCACACAAAATGTCTCATTTACTCTCACCTTTACAATTAATTTAATCAATTAAAATTGGATATTTATTGATTAATTTAATCAATTTAATCAATTAATTTTGGGCAAGTAAAAGTGGGGGTAGTTGGATATCTTCGCCGTATTCCATCTCTTCATAAGTTTCATATATCTTCTTATGTGACTAGAGGCCACCATATTGGGGTTTGCAAGACCCACATGGTAACACCTCAGCCAAGGACGGTGACGGCCATGCCGGCGCCCAATGGCAAAGTATGATCATACCCCTGTACAGCAACCATATATAGATGGTCCATGCTTTCGGGAACTAATCCAGCTGGGGTACTAATCCAGTGGAGTCACAGTAATTATCCAACTTAATATCTCATCAATAAAGGACTCATTTCCATTCCATCTCATATAATCCATCATTCTAATCTTGCGATATCAGAACCCATTCTCTACTATTTCTATAACCGATTCACCCTTGTAGCACTGACTCAATAATATTAAATAGCAAGATAAATCCAGTATAGCTCATATAATATTGTTACACAAAGGAAACATATTCAAGGTGCAAGAATTAGCTACTGCGTGTACTTACCTGCAACTGCAAGATAACAAGTCGCAAAAAAAATCACTTCGAAGGAGGTTCTTACGCCCCTCTTATGAACCGGGCACCTATACACGTTTAAAGTAAGACTAGTAAGCCTACTTCACATCATTTAAGAAGCACTGACTCCATACAAGCTACACTATTAGCCAAACAAGCTTCGAATCAAGCTAATACGCACTCTAAACGTACTTGTACGATAAATTCAACCCATGTCCACACATGAACTACGCCATCAATTCAATTAACCATAACATTAGATTTCAGTCAATTCTATATCAAGATGTGTTCAAGTGAAAAGGGCGCAACCATACGCTTGCGTGTTACAATCAAACTATCCATAGGAAAGTTTAAGAACACATAATATATGATGTAACACTTAATATCAATCATATTACTCATTGTAGTAATGATGTGTTACCTTTCCAAAGTTTTAGAGTAAGACGATTAAGAATAAATTAAATTTGTAGCTTGACGAACTAATAACGATTTGTATAACTTGGGTCCAAGTCTCACAACTTAGCAACACAATAGAAATATCAATATGACAACCAAGCTCAACTATCTACAAATAACTGAATACAATCATTCACAATGGTCATAACCAAACTCGAGACTCACAACCTCATCAAGTAACTACAACTACGACAATCCTTTCATTAGTGACATTAGAAACATTAATCTTTACTTAGTAGCTATTACTATCATTTAATCCACAACAATAGTTACTAACAATACTAGTCACATTACCACATTTAATGTCATATAAACGATAACTAGCCACCATTCATCCACAATGTCACATACACAAGCTTATACAAGATTTTTAGTTAATAAAACACCATCCAAGCCACAAAAGTAGTACATACTACTTTTAAATTCATCAATCCTAATTTATTCAAGTTCAATTCAAACTTTCTAATACTAACCCACTTTAAATTCTATCATAGTATAACTTAATTCAAATTAAGATTCATGAATTTGCCCAAATTACTACCTTTAAATTCATCCCAATATAAACCCTAACTTATTTATGTTCAACTTAACTCCTACTCTACCCAAATCAATCATAAACTATACTAAAACAATATGTTAATGTGACACGTGTCACTACCACAATGATTCATTTCCCGCCGAAAGGACTTCTCTAAAAACTTATTCAGCGCATTTATCACAATTATTACAATCGCATTTATCACAATTATTACAATTGCCTTCAAATATGTTTATTGTCATATTACAATTACTACACGAATTATTACAATGGCCCGTAAATAAGTTTCTTGCTATATTACAATTATTACAATTGCCCACAAATAAATCATCTTACCTTACCAAAATCATGCTTTGTGTATTAATTAAATCTCATATTTGAATTAGATGTTTTCAAACTTTCGAGTATTAATTAAATCTCTTATTCTTAAATTTCTATATATTAACATAACTCATATGACTATTTTCTGGATCAAAGAGGCGAACAGTACTTCTTCTTCAAAAATATCTTCAAAAGTTTCAATTTTTAGGTTATACAGAGGGCATCTTCAATCAGATTATAAAACATTGAAAATCTTAACTGATTTTGTTGTTTTTAAAAGAAATTGGTTTCAATTAACCGATTAGAATCAAATTAAAGACAAAACCATAGAATAAGAAATATAGAGAGAGATGAAGATTTGATTGAGTTATCCCAAAGAAATTGGTTTCAATTAACCCTAACCGATTATAATCAAATTAAAAGACAAAACAATAGAATAAGAAATTTAGAGAGTGAGAGAGAGAAAAAGGGTTTTTGCCAAACCTGTGTCTGTACTCTAATGTCGAAAACGAGATGAAGATTTGATTGAGAAGACGAGAATAAGTAAGGTTTTCATTGGGTCTATTATATGATGGCCCAAGTTTTCCATACTTCATTTAGCCCATTCTAAATGATATAGTTATGGTGAGATAATTTTTATTAGAGTGATTGAATCCATTCTAAATGATATAGTTATGGTGAGATAATTTTTATTAGAGTGATTGAATGTACATTTTGGTGTCGTTTGGTTGACGTAGAAATTTAATTCTTATGGGAAGTTGTAGTTTATTGGAATTTAATTCATTGGAAGTAATTCATGGGAATTATTAATGACTAAGGGGGTATATGGTAACCTAATTCCTATGTCTCATAGAAATTAACTTCCCTTGGATTTTATGATTCCTAGGAATTTAAGATTTTTTGGCAACGAAACAAATTAGAATAATACCATTTCCTAAGAACTTAAAATTAGAATAAAGGGTTATGGAAGGGTTGACAATAGGTATTTTCATTTCCTTAGAAATAATTCATGGGAATTGTTAATGACTAAGGGGGTATATGGTAACCTAATTCCTATTTCATAAAATTAATTTCCTTGGATTTTTAATTCCGAATTTAAGATTTTTTGACAACGAAACAAATTAGAATAATACCATTTCCTAGGAACTTAAAATTCCAAGGGTAATAAATCTAAAGTGATTAATTATAAATTTAAAAAAATTTTTAGTAACAACAACAATGCTCATACTCATTATTCAAATAGTTTTATTCAAGTTAGTCGACCATATAGGTAAGGTCAAATATCTGTGAGGATCAGGGATCTACGGAATCTACGACCATGTCATTTCTTGAAAACAATTCTGTATAGACCATGAGAGATTCGAATAGCTAGCCATTGCTCCATAAACTGCAAACAATGTAGAAAATCATAATGCGGAATTTGGTTTGGGTTTAATCTGGTGAATACTTGATTTGTATTAAATAATAATGAGAGGTACCACCTCTATTTATACAAGAGATTAGAACTAAATTAAGGAAACGAAATATTACAGAATATTAAAATATTGGAAACTAAATCAGAATAATATAAAATATAAAATAAAATATTCTACTAATATTCTACTAATATTATTCTTTCCTACACTCCCCCTCAAGTTTGGTCTTGGTATCACCGAGACCGAACTTGCCAAAAAATATTCTTCAATGCTTTTGAGCCAATTGCCTTGATAAGAAAATCCGCTAGTTGATCTTTTGATTTTACAAAGGAATTTTTGATTATCTTTTCTGCAATTTTTTCATAATTAACTTTCAATTTTTTGAATTTAGATAAAAGATTAAGAAAAATATGGGTTGAGTAAAGAAATGGTTTATGGGTTATGGGAATTTGGTGGGATAGGATTTTATCATTTTGTGCCTCCATATAAAAGGAATTAAACGAGGAAATAAAATATTACTCTCCTCATTCATGGTCTCATCTATTATTCTTACTTTTGAATCAAATTTCTCTTTCTCATTATTTTTTACCTTCCACTCACCATGAACACCGTTATTGGTGGTGGTAGTAGAATCAGTGACACCTATCAAATTATTTGTACCTTTGTTTAGAACTTTTTCTTTTAAACCATGGTTTCGGGGGTCTTGATCTCGGTTTTGAGTTTGGTTATTAATTTCGGGTTTCGGGTTTTCTTCTTCATCCTTATCTCTTATATTTCTCCCCCTTGTGACCTCATGCTCGATGGTGTTATTCTCGGGAGGTAGCGAAATGGGCCCGCATAGAGTATGAATCCAAGTCCATAATTCATGGGTTGTGTCAGTGAATGAAATAATGAGGTCAATAATGTCGGAGTTAATACATGCAAGAATCCATGACATAACCCTGGCATCATTTTGTTTCCATTGTGGAGTTACGGTCGTCGGGGGAATGACGGTGATATGATTGAGCATCCCCCGATCACCAAGTTCAACTTCCATTTCTTTACTCCATGTTGTGTAATTTTTGTGGTTTAATTTTTCAATTTGGATTGGTTCTTCAAGTTTTTGAGTCATTTTTTGAAAAAGTTGGAATATTTGTTCCATTTGTGCCATGGAAATCATGGTCATTTTTTTGGTTTTGTTTTTGATTTGGTTTGGTTTGATTGGTTATGTTTTGAATTGATTTTTGTTTGGATCGATTTTGTCCGAGCATGATCAATGATAAAATACCGATAGAGTTTTTCCGTCCAGAAAAACCTTACGGCGCTGATACCATGTAGAAAATCATAATGCGGAATTTGGTTTGGGTTTAATCTGGTGAATACTTGATTTGTATTAAATAATAATGAGAGGTACCACCTCTATTTATACAAGAGATTAGAACTAAATTAAGGAAACGAAATATTACAGAATATTAAAATATTGGAAACTAAATCAGAATAATATAAAATATAAAATAAAATATTCTACTAATATTCTACTAATATTATTCTTTCCTACAGATTCGAATAGCTAGCCACTGCTCCATAAACTGTAAACAATGTATGCTGAAAGTACATTGAACAAAGATATGATCATTGATCAATGACTTCTGAAAGATTGCACATTGGGCAAACGATACCCATTTAAACCAATTTATCTATGGTTACCGCGATCCACTCACTTAATTGAAGCTTTACATATCGAGCCTCTTCGAGCCAACTACTCAACTAACTGCTATGGAAGGGTTGAAGAGCATCCAATCGACCTTCGTGTAAACTTCGTGCATCCATTTGATCCATAAGAACTCGCGATTGAACTCGATATGTCGCAAGCTTACTACTGAACTAATTCCATACATCAAGTTTTCGGATCCTTAGATCACTACTCTTCGGTTAGCAGACCTTAGACCAACTGACGTTAACTCCAAAACTTTTGGTAAAATCATCGTCCCATAAAAAAGACCGACAAGATACTATTATTATTATTATTATTATTATTATTATTATTATTATTATTTTTTTTGGCAAGGTAAATTTATTATTATTATTATTATTATTATTATTATTATTATTATTATTATTATATAAATTTTATCGTAACAAAAAACTAAGGAGCAATCCGTTAATATTTTTAAATATCAATTGCTCACAAGTCATAGAATATTATTATATAACATACTCATATAATAACCGAAAAAAATTTAATCGAAAATTAACGGGATATTATAGAAGCAATAGAAGATTTGAACACATAAAAAACTCTTCCAATTTTGATTAGAATGTTTTTTATTTTTTTTATTTTTTTATTTTTTATTTTTTTATTTTTTTATTTTATATTACCGAAAATTATAAACCAATAATGTTTTTGAGTAACTATAAACCAATAATTTAAAATTCATATAATAATTAATTACATATATAATATTAATAATTGTTTATTTAAATAATTAATAAACCGTGTTTATCACGGGAATCTATCTAGTTTAGAGTATAAATAATAATTAAATTTAAGAACAAAATCAACATTCATATAACAATTTCAAATTAACAAAATTAAATAGAAAGAGTTTGGATATCTCACAAAGAGGGAAATAATGTGGCTTACAATGGTGGATCAAAAAGAAAGGGGTGGATGACAAGTGAAGGGGTGGTGGAGGAAGACCCTAGACCGGCTGGAAGAGACCACAACCGCCTGGAACCAACCGCTGCTAACTGGCGACTCGGCGTCTGCCAACCGTTGTTGTCACGCTGCGTGGCGGGAGGCTTGTCTGCGGCGGTTGCTCACGGTGGAGGAGAAAGAAGTGGTGGCTTGTGGTGGTGGTGGTTGAGCCGTGAGAGAGGGAGAGGAGGAAGGAAGAAGAATTAAGAAATGAAGAAAGGAGTGTGACGGCTCACTCCTTCACAATGGGTTTTATTCAAAAATAAACCCTCACCCACAAATACTTTGGGCTCTTCTACTCACGAGGCCCATCAATTTTAACCCGAAATATTAAAAGAGGAACCTCGTTTGACTCGAGTTTAAGAACGAAAATATTATGAACTTCACTTAATTTTTATTTAAATAATAATTTCCCGTTTAATTAAACGTATACATGAATGTCATTAAATATATCCATTGGTCAAAATGTTAAATTTTCGATGTTTAATAATAATGTATAAAGAAATTATTTTTAATCGCAATTTAAATTATAAATAAATTATCATCGAATTCGCGGGGTGTTACAGTTTTGCATCCTACAGATGTAGGCTTAAGACAACTATCGGAGAAGAGGTTTACTTTTGGCTTTGACAGTAAAGAACAAAGTAGATTTTATTGATGGATCTAAAAAAGAACTAAAAATTAGAGCACCGTAGTATAAGGCATGGCAAAGGGTTAATACTACTGTTACTAGTTAGATTCTTGCAATATTAGAGAAACATAGCTCTAGATTTTGCTTTGGGTTAAAAATTGCAAGAGAGTTATGGATTGAGAGTTAAGGGTAAAGTTCATGTTCACGATTATTTTTTTTACAAGTGAATTATTTGACTAAGGATCTCACATTGTTACCGAGTTTTTTTTATTTTTATTTTTTAACTTTAAATTTGGGATGAATTGGATGATTTTGAACCTTTGGGTGTGAAAGATTTTCTAGTTATATATTGCTTTCGAAATGAGACATAGGAATATTAGATTTGAGACTTGAAATATAATATTTTTTTATTTCCATGAAATTTGTTACGCTATTATAATTCGTTTCACTCCTACAATGCTTATTATGTTATAAATATCCTATTTACGCATACTATATTCCTACTCTATACACAACAATGATATTTTGCTATTAAACAATCATTTCTTTATGACTTATACCAAGCTAAAATAGTACAAGTGCTACGAAGCAGAGGTAGTACTTGTTTAGATATAATCCTTCTGTTCAAAAGAAACATTTTTTATACCGATATGTTAACTTTAAAAAACATGGACATTTCGTTTCAATACGAAGAATATTAAGGGGGTGTTTGGCATGAGAGATTTGGGGGGAAGGCAATGGAAATTCTTCATTGAGACTTTAAATGTGGGGAATGAGACTTTTTGATGGTAAAGTCCCAAGGAAAAAGGTCTTGGTGGAGGGGGTAATTGAGGTCGGGACATTGAATTTGAATAAAAAGACACAATTTTTAATCAAGTCTCATCATTTACCAAACAGAGACATGACACATTTTATTTTAAGTCTCACTTAATTACTTTAAGTCTCTAACATAAGTCTCACCTCTAAGTCTCACAATTTTCATTCCCTTCTACCGAATACCCTTAAAATTATTTTTCCTTTGATAAAACAAAGGAGAATAATAACTCGAATTTCTACTTTATAATAAAGTCTATTAACATTTTGGTAACTTTATTTTTTTATTCGACGTTAGGTAAAAAAATCCCTAAAAGCAACGGAAGAGGATATTCATCCATCTCTTAGGTGATGAAAATTAAACACATATCATAAGGTTGAAAAAAAGTATTTAATCACTAATAACACACAACTTTCGATTACTTTATTTTTGAGTACTTCCCAATTGTAAACCATTACACATAGAAATAATCAAAATGAACACACATTATAATCAAGTAATTTGCTAATTTCTAATGGATACAACTTCATACAAGGGATATAATTGACAATCTAAGTGAAATTTGCAAAATATTTCATGTTTTTATAAATAATTAAGATGCAAGGGTTTTAGGGAAATTGTTTGTTAATCTAATTACCCTGATTCACAATAAAAAAAAACACTAAA
The DNA here is from genome assembly GCA_019425755.1 of Amaranthus cruentus. Classification (NCBI taxonomy): domain Eukaryota; kingdom Viridiplantae; phylum Streptophyta; class Magnoliopsida; order Caryophyllales; family Amaranthaceae; genus Amaranthus; species Amaranthus cruentus. The sequence goes on from CM033466.1 coordinate 16,053,823, forward strand.
AAAATAAACATTAACATCAAATATCGAAAATAAATTTTTAGAATCCTCGTCTCATAAAGATTGTTACATTTAATTAACTTATTAATGTGAGTTTTTTCTACTAAAATGAAGCAAATTCTTTGAAATATAGTTCTTTCTTTAACTACATTAAAACCAGTTATTATTACTTTTTAAAAGTGCTAGTATTTGCTAACATTAATAGAGCCTGTGATGCTTCAATTTCCCGCACTCGCATCTCTGATTTACTAGAAAGATCTTGTATTTGCTCTTGCAACTTCAAAAGTTCATCAAGATCAAGTTGTGCTATTGATTGATTTGTGTCGATCTTACATTTCATCGCTGCTTTATGAATTTCCAAAGTTTTTTTTTCAATTTCTAATTGAGCATCCAAATTAGCAAGTCTTTTAGTAAGTTTGAGACCTCTAACCTTGTGAGTCCTTGAACCTGGAGTTTGAATGTGTCGATTCTTGTTTTGATATTGTTGAAGCACTTTTTCGACGCTTGGTTGCCCAAATGAGAAAGCTTTTCCACCCGGAGAAAAGATGATGATTGCAACTTCTGCACCGCACAAGGTAGAAATTTCATTTGCTTTCTTAAAAAGACCCGTTCGACGCTTTGAAAATGCTACCAACCTTTTTGAACTATTTTCAATCTTTTTCATCTCAATTTTTCGGCGCCCCATGGTTTTCCTTACTTGAAAATGAGTAATTCTAATTTTTTTTTAGGAAATCCACAATAATGAAATTCCAGAAAACAAAGAATGATTTTAACTTTATATATAATCATATACTCCCTCCTATTCACACAAAAGGGGACATTTAGGTTGGGCACGGTTTTTAAGAGTGGAATAGTGGGGTATTTTAATTGATTAAATTAATTGTAAAGGTAGTAGTTGGGTATTGGGAGTAGTAAAAGTGGGGGTAGTTGGATATTTTAATTGATTAAATTAACTGTAAAGGTGAGAGTAAATGGGACATTTTGTGTGAATTTGCCCAAAATAGAAATGTCCCCTTTTGTGTGAATAGGAGGGAGTACAATACTATGAAAGTGTTGGAAAATTACAAGTGTCATCCTCTAAGGAGGCATGACAAATGTAATTATTTTAGTGGATGATAGTTTATTATATGACAATATTTACCTAAATTAGACTTTAATTATCTTTAAATTTAGAGCTAAATTAGGTATAGTAAGGAGTATAATTTATCATAGCATCATATCATATACAATATTATAAAAGTGTTGGAAAATTACAAGTGTCATCCTCTAAGGAGGCATGACAAATATAATTATTTTAGTGGATGATAGTTTATTATATGACAATATTTACCCAAATTAGACTTTAATTATCTTTAAATTTAGAGCTAAATTAGGTATAGTAAGGAGTATAATTTATCATAGCATCATACATCATATCATATCATATCATATCATATCATACAATACTATAAAAGTGTTGGAAAATTACAAGTGTCATCCTCTAAGGAGGCATGACAAATATAATTATTTTAGTGGATGATAGTTTATTATATGACAATATTTACCTAAATTAGACTTTAATTATCTTTAAATTTAGAGCTAAATCAGGTATCATACAATACTATAAAAGTGTTGGAAAATTATAAGTGTCATCCTCTAAGGAGGCATGACAGATATAATTTTTTAGTGGATGATAGTTTATTATATGACAATATTTACCTAAATTAGACTTTAATTATCTTTAAATTTAGAGCTAAATCAGGTATAGTAAGGTGTATAATTTATCATAGCATTTATATATAACTAACCTAAAACCTAAAATTTAATATATTTAATTTGAATGAAAAACTGATGTAATCAATAAATAATTTTAAAAAAAATCAGTATTTAATTTTACTTTTAAAAAATCATATATTCGATAAATTTAATCCTAATAATATAACCTTGCATTAATTTTTGAAGTTATCTTTTTATATTTTCATATTTATAAATTTGTGCATTGCACGAGTTTCTATACTAGTATATTAATATAACAAATTAATTCCACTTTTGCATATTTTAATTACATTATGCAAATAGGTTAGACCAATTTATAGTAATAAAAATACACTTCCTAAATGATATTATTTATTGTATCTTCTATATTAGGAAGATTTATCATTTTTGATTCGATATTTACTTCATAAATTATTATTTTTAATATATTTTTGAAAAAAAAAACGTTACTTTTTAATGTGGTTTATCCATCATTGACAGAGTTGAGTTGATACTCATTAATGTGCATTTTCAACCAATTATTGTTTTTATATATGTAAACACAAATCAAATTTATTGTATTCTATCTTCACTTATTTGTATTAAAAAAAAATACATTTTTTGAGGGTTCACATAGGTTTTATAGGGTCGTTGAAAATTATAGGCTTTGAGTCAAACACATATATAAACTCTGACATAAATTTCAACTAATAAAAAATTTAATTACAAGTATTGGATCGTAGCACTAAGTCTCACTATCTAGAGAACGAACAAATTTAAAATATTATGATCAAGACTTGTTGGGACACCAATATTAGGGCCTAAGAAAATCATGGAGATATAACAACTAAGATTTTAGGCAAGTCATCTACAAGTTGGAAGGTCATAGATGAACAATAAGCAAGCAATGAGTATGGGTCGAGTTGTCATGACAAAATTTAGGCGCCTCTTAGTGGATGACCGAGGTAAAGCTTCTTGAGCTTATAGGCTATTGATAATATCTAGGTAATACACATAACCTCAACATGTGGCACCTAAGATGCATGACAATGAATAAGCAACAACTCTTATTAATCACCGTAATTTGTTCAGGGTTCAGGGTTCAGGGTTCAGGGTTTAGGGTTCAGGGTTTAGGGTTTAGG
>JAGPNP010000097.1:0-16675 GCA_019425755.1 Amaranthus cruentus
AGTTTCCAGTGTTGAGTCAAATTAAGCGCGAGGCTCCACTCTGGTGGTGCCCCGTCAATTCCTTTAAGTTTGACCTTGCGACCATACTCCCCAGGAACCCAAAACTTTGATTTCTCATAAGGTGCTGGCGTCCTAAAAGTAACATCAGCGATCCACGATGGCATCGTTTATAGTTGAGACTAGGGCGGTATCGATGTCTTGAGCCCCTGACTTTGTTCTTGATTAATGAAAACATCCTTGGCAAATGCTTTCGCGGTTGTTCGTCTTTCATAAATCCAAGAATTTCACCTCGACTATGAAATCGAATCCCCAGTGTCCTGTTAATCATTACTCGATCAGAAGGACACAATAGGGCGGAATCCTATGATGTTATCCCATGCTAATGTATCGAGCGTATGCTTGCTTTGAGCACTCTAATTTCTTCAAAGTAGCGTCGGGAGACGACCGACTAATCAAGGCCGGGCGCATCAGCCGTGAAAGCGAGCGCAGTTCACCGCAAAAGGCGGACCGATCGTACCACCCAGGTCGACTCGAGCTTTTAAGCGCAACAACTTAAATATCGCTATTGGGCTGGAATTACGCGTGCGGCACCGGACTTGCCCTCAATGGATCCTCGTTAAGGGATTTAGTTGTACTCATTCAATTACGGACTCATGGGCGGTATTGTTATTTATTTCACTACCTCCAGGTGCGGGATTGGGTAATTCTTGGCGCTTGCCTTCCTTGGATGTGGTAGCGTTTCTCGGGCTCCCTCTCGGTCGAACCTAATTCTCAGTCACGTCACCACCATGGTAGGCCACTATCCTACCATCGAAAGTTGATAGGCGAGAATTTGAATGATCGTCGCTGTAGACGTGCGATCCGTCGAGTTATCATGAATCATCAGAGCATCGAGCGAGAGCGCGCGTTGACATTTTATCTAATTAAATGCATCCCTTCCGGAAGTCGAGGGTTTGTTGCGTATTAGCTCTAGAATTACTACGGTTATCAGTAGCGGTACCATCAAACAAACTATAAGCGATTTAATGAGCCATTAGCGGTTTCCCGGTCTGAATTAGTTCATACTTACCATGCATGGCAATCTTTGAAAACAAGCATATGACTTGGCGGGATCAACCGGTGCCCCTCGATCGACATCGGCCCGGAAGAGCCGCCCGTTTGCATGAGAAGGTCGCCGTACTAGATAGTGCGTTCAGCTTAGCGTTGCGCCCCCAGGACCTTTTGGGCCCCCCGGCTGGGGGCCCCTTATAAGGTGGGCCGGAAAAAGCGGTGGGGGGGGATGACCGGTTAAAAAAACATCACCACCCCCCCCTTTAAAAGGTTGGGCATAACCGGGGGTTTCCCGGACCAAAAACCTGGGCCCCAGGGCCCTCCCAAACCCCTTCCCCCTATAATAGATAATGGGGTTTTTGCTTGTGACCTAGGGACACCATTTTAAAGAAAGTTTACTATTTTTTCCCCGGGACCCCCCCACCTTTTTTTTGAAACTTAAAAATGTTTTTTGATTTGGGGTTGTTAGCCCCTTTTTTCAAAATTTTTAAAAACTGAAATTTTTAAAAAAAAAAAATTTAGGTTTTTTCAAATTTTTTTGGGGGCAGGAAAATCAAAAAAATGTTGGGGTTAAAAAAAATCATGAAAAATTACAAGACAGAGAAAATTCATAAAAAAGACTTTGGGGTATAGAAAAAATTTTTTTTCATTAAAAAAGTATTTTTTTTTTTTTCGTTAAATTCGGAAAAATGGAAAAAAAAAGGAAAAACTTGTAAAATCTGAAAAAATGGGAAGTTTGTTGGGAAATTTTTGGGTGACATTTCTTCATTTTAACCCAATAAAAAATTTTAAAAATTTTTTTTTTAAAAAAAAAAAAGAAAAAAAAAAAAATTTTTTTTTTAAAAAAAAAAATTTTAAAAAAGGGGAATAAGGAAATTTTTTTTTAAAAAAAATTTTTTTTTGGAAGGGGCCCACCCCAAAACCCCCCTTTTGGGGGGCCCTTTTTTTGGGGTTTTTTTCCGGGGCCCCCTTTAAAAATTTTTTTTAAAAAAAAAATTAAAACCCTTTTTAAAAAAAAAAATTTTTTGGGGGGGGGCCCCCCTTTCAAGTTCCCCAAGTTTCCAAAAATTTTGGGGGGCCCCGAGCCCAAACCCCTTTTTTTAAAAAAAGGGGGGGGGGGGGTTTTTAAAATTTTTTTTAAAGGGGTTTTTTTCCCCCCCCGGGTTTTTTCCCCCCCCCCCCCCAAATTCCCGGGGGGGGGGGGGGGGCCCCCCCGGGCCGAAAGGGGGGGGGCCCCCGGGGGGGAAAAAACCCCCCCCAAATTTCCCCCAAAAACCTTTAAATTTAAAAAGGGTTTTTCCCGGGCCCCCCCCTTTTTTTTTTTTTTTCCCCCCCCCTTTTAATTTTTTAAAAAAAATTTTTTTTTTTTAATTTTTTTTTTCCCCGGGGCCCCAAAAACCCGGGAAAAACCCCCCCCGCGGCCCCCCCCCCGGACCAGCCCAAAAATTTCAAATTTTTTGGGGGGGCCCCCCCCAAAAATTTTTCCCCCAAAAAAACCCCCCCAAGGGCCCCCCCCTTTTTTTTTGGGAAAAACCCCTTTTTGGGCCCCCCCCCCCCAAAAACCCCTTTTTTTACCCCCTTTTTTTTTTTTTGGGGGGGGGCCTTTTTTTTACCCCTTTTCCCCCCCCTTTAAAAAAAGGCCCCCCGGGGGCCCCCCAAAACCCCCCTTTGGGGGGAAAGGGTTCCCCCAACCCGCCATTGGGGGGCCCCCCCCGGGGGGGGGGGCCCCCCCCCTTTTGGCCCGGGGGTTTTTTACCCCCCGGGGGGGCCCCCTTTCCCCTTTGGCCCCGGGGGGCCCCCCCTCCCCCCCTTCCCCCTTTTTCCCCCCCCGGTTCCCCCGGGGGTTTTTAAAAAGGGGGGGCCCCGGGGGGAAATTTCGGCCGGCTCGGGGGGTTGGCCCCCCTGGCCCGGGGGGGCCCCCCCCAAAAAGGGTTTTCCCTTTTTTTTTTAAAAACCCCTTTTTTTTAACCCCCCGCCCCCCGGGGGGGCCCCCCCGGGGGCCCCCCCTTGGGGGCCCCCCCCCTTTTTGGGGGGGGCCCCCCCCCCCAAAGGGTTTTCCCCCTTTCCCCCTTTTTTTCAAACCCCCGGGGGGGGCCCCCGGGGGGGCCCAAAAAGGGGGCCCCCCTTTTTTTTTTTTCCCCCCCCCCCCCAAAGGTTTTCCCCCCCCCAAAACCCCTTTTGGGGGGGTTTTTTAACCTTTTTTTAAAAAAAAAACCCCTTTTTCCCCCCCCTTTGCGGGGCCCCCCGGGGGGGGGGGGTTTTTTTTTTTCCCCCGGGGGGGGAAAAACCCCCCCCGGGCCCGGGGAAGGGCCCCCCGGGTCGGGTTTTTTTTTCCCCGGGGGCCCGGGGGCCCCCTTTTTTTACCCCTTTGGGGGGGGGGGCCCCCCCCTTTTTTTTTTTTAAAAAATTTGGGGGGGCCCCCTTTCCCCGGTTTTCCCTTTTCCCGGGGGGTTAAGGGGGGGGGGCCCCGGGGTTTTTTTGGCCCCGGGGGGCCCCCCCCCCGGGGGGGGGGGGCCTTTTAAAAAAAGGGGCCCCCCCCGGGGGGGTTTTCCCCCCCCGGGGTTTTTAAAAATTGGAAAACCGGGGGCCCCCCGGGGGGGTTTTTTTTCCCGGGGCCCCCGGGGGGGGGGTTTTTTTCCCCGGCCCCGGGGGGGGGAACCCCCCTTTGGGGGGGGGCCCCCCCCCCAAAAAAAAAAAAATTTTTTTTGGGGGAAAAAAAAAGGGGGGCCCCCCAAAAGGGGGGGGTTTGGGCCCGGGGGGGGGTTTTTCCCCCCTTTTTAAATTAAAAAAAAATTTTTTTTTTGCCCCCTTTTTTTGGGGGGAAAAAACCCCCCCGGGGCCCCTTCCCCGGGAAAAATTTTTGGGGGGAAAAAAAAAACCCCAAAGGGGGGGTTTTTTTCCCCGGGGGTTTTTGGGGAAAAACCCCCCCCCGGAAAAAAGGGGGGGGGGTTTTTTTTTAAAAAAATTTTCCCCTTTTTTAAACCCCGGGTTTGGGGGAATTTTTGGGGGGGGATTTAAATTTTTTTTTTAAGGGGTTTCCCCAAACCCCCAAAAAACCCCAAAAAGGGGGGCCGAAATTTAAAAAAAGGGGGGGGGGGGTTTTTTAAAAAAAAAAGGGTTTTCCCTTTTTTAAGGCCCCCTTTTCCCCCCCCTTTTTTTTAAAAAACAAAGGAAATTTTAGCCGGGGTTTTCCCCCCCCCCAAAAAAATTTTTTCCCTTTTTGGGTTTTTTTGGGAAAAAATTTTTTTTTTAAAACCCCCCCCCCCGGGGGTTTTTTTCCCAAAAGGGGGGGGTTTTTTTTTTTTTAAAAAAAATTTTTTTTTAAGGGGGTTTTTTCCCCCCAAACCCCTTTTTTTTTTTTTAAAAATTTTTTTTTTTAAAAAATTTGGGGGGCCCGGGGGGGGAACCCCCCGGGCCCCCCTGGGGGGGCCCCCCCAAAAAACCCCTTATTCCAGGGGGGGGTCCGGGGGGCCAAACCCCCGGGGGGGGAAAATTTTTCCCCCCCCCCCAAAGGGGGGGGGAAAAAGGGGGGGGGGGGAAGGGGGAAAAGGGTTTTTGGGGGGGGGGCGTTAAAAAAGGGGGGTTTTTTTTTTTTTCCCCCCCCCCCCTTTTTTGGGGTTTTTTTTCCAAAAGGGGAAAAAATTCCCCGGGGGGGGGGGGACCCAATTTGGGAAAAACCCCCCCCGGGGGGGGGGGGGGGCCCCCCCAGGCCCCCTTTTTGGGGGGGAAAAACCCCCTTGGGGGGCCCCCCAAAAAAAAACCCCCCCCCCTTTAAACCAAAAAATTTTACCCCCCAAATTTTTAAACCCCCCCCCCCGGCGGCCCTTTTTCCCTTTTAGGGCCCCCCTTTTTAAGGAGGAAGGGAAAAGGGGGGCCCCCCCAAATTTTGGGGGAAAATTTTTTCCCCCAAAAAAAATTAAAAAAACCCCCCTTTAAAAAAAAATTTGGGGTTTTGGGGGGGTTTTTTTTTCCTTTGGGGGGGGCCCCCCCCCAAAACCCCGGGGTTTACCGGGCAAGGGGGGTTTCCGGGGGGCGCAACCCCCCAAAAAAAAAATTTTTTTTGGGTTTGGGGAAAACCCCCCCCTTGGGTTTAAAAACGGGGGAAACCCCAAAAAAGGGGGGGGCCCCCCCCCAAAGGGGGGGTTTTTTCCCCCCGGGGGCCCCCGGGGGCCCCCGGGGGGGCCCCTTTTTAAACCCCCCCCCCCCCCTTTTTTTTTCCGGGTTCCCAAATTTCCGGGGCCCCCCCGGGGGGGGGGGGGGGGGAAAACCAAAAATTTTTTTTCCCGGGGGTTTTTTTTGGGGGGTTTTTTAAATTTTTAAAAAAATTTTTCAAAAAATTTTTTTTTTGGGGGGGGGGGGGGGGGGGCCCCTTTTTCCAGGGGACCCCCCCCCCCTTTTTTTTTTTTTCCCCCCCCCCCTTGGGGGGCCCCTTTTTTTTTGGGGGGGTTCCCCCCCGGGCCCCCGGAAAAAAAAATTTTTTCCCTTTTTAAAAAAAAACCCCCCCGGGGGTTTTTGGGAAAACCCCGGGTTTTTTGGGGGGGGGGGGGTTTTTTTTTTTTTAAAAAACCCCCAAACCCCCAAAACCCCCCAAAAAAAACCCCCCCCCCCTTTTGGGGGGGGGGGGGTTTTTTTAACCCCGGGCCCCCCCCAAAAAAGGGGGGGGGGTTTTTTGGGGGTTTTTTTTTTGGGGGGTGGGGAATTTTTTTTTTTTTTTGGGGTTTTAAAACGTTTTAAAAAAAAAGGGGGGGGGTTTTGGGGGGGGGCCAAGGTCAAATTTAAAACGGAGCCCCACCCCTGGGTCCCCCCATCAATTCCAAGTTTACCTTGGCCCTCCCGGGCCCAAAACTTTGTTTTCCCAAAAGGGTTAAGTCCCTAAAGTAACACCCGGTCCACAGTGTCGTTTTGTTAAAACTAGGGCGGTATCGTGTCTTGCCCCCCACGTTCTTGATTAATAAAAAACATCCTTGGCAAATGCTTTTTGTTTTTCTTTTCATAAACCCAAAATTTCCCCCCTTTATAAATCACGAATCTTTTTTGCCGTTAATCATTTTTCCGTCGAAACCAATAGGGGGGAACTTGATGTTACCCCATCTAATGTTCGAGGTATGCTTGCTTTGGACTCTAATTTCTTAAAATCTTGCGGGACCCGACCCCCAATCAGGCGGGGGCTCACCCGTGAAAACGGGGACAGTCCCAAAGGCGACCGTCTTACCCCCCAAAAAGGCCCACTACGGGGGTTTTTCGCCACCCAAATATGCTATTTTTTGGAATTACACTGGCCCCGGTTGCCCTCTGGATCTTTAAAAGGGATTTGATTGCTCATTCAATTTCGGATTTATAGCGGTATTGTTATTTTTGTCCTTTCCCTCCGGGTTGGGGATTGGGTTCTTCCCCCCCTTTCCCTTTGGGAGTGGGCGGGTTTCTCGGGCTCCCTCTGGGGTCCAACCCTAAATTTTAGTCACATCACCACCATGGTGGACTATCACCCCCGAGTTGATAAGGGGAAATTTTAATGATGCGTCGCGGAGGGGGTCGCCGGGGGCGGGTTTTGAATCATCGGCGAGGGGGGCCCGCGTTGACCTTTTAAAAAATGCATCCCTTCGAAGGGGGTTTGTTGCGATTATCAAATTTCTCGTTTCCGGTGCGGGGCCATCAAACAAATATAAACGTTTTAAAAGCCATTGGGGTTTCCCGGGGGCGAATTGTTATCCCCACACTGGGAATCTTTGAAACAAAAATATATCTGGCGGGGTCAAAGGGGGGCCCCTCATCGACTCGGGCCGGAAGAGCCGCCCATTTGCATGGGAAAAGGGCAAGGGACTAGATATGGTTCCCGGGGGTTCAGCGATTTGGGCTCGCGTGTCCCGTCCATCCCAAGCCTGCATCCCCAGGCACCACCTGGACTATCTCCCCAAACCCCAATGCTTTTGGCCCCTTTAAAAGGGGGAATCGCCATAGCATCAAAGTCCAAACAAATCATGGGGCTGGGGGAAATCTAAACTAAGGGAGAACTACCTTAAAACCACGGGAGGCCCTTCCCGAGGGCCCATCCTCTTGGAGCAAAGCGAAAGGTATCGGGGATGCGGTTCAATGCACAAAAGGAGGGAAAAAAAAAACCGATCCCCTCACCCCCTGCTCCGCTTTCGGGATCTTCCCCCAAAGGCCAAAACAAATTTTTGTAGAATGAATGACAGGACATCTACAACAGTTTGGGTAAACAATAAAAGGGGAAAAAAACCCCCATGCCCCACACCACCGGGAAGCAATAGGGCTCACGGGGTTTGCGTCTCAACTTAACCCGCTTTTAGCATGGCCAATGCAAGTAGCCATGGAGTGAGGTTCTGACCAGAGCATCAGGAAGGACAAACAGCGAAAAGGGACAAGATCAGGTCCAGCGGAAAAGCACTTTCTTAAGTCCGCCCCAGCGCCCGTCATGCCATGAAGAAGCGATCAGGATCACGAGGCGCCAACATTTTGCGCTACTCGGAACAGGCATCCTGTCCTGAGGCCGGACTTTAAGAGGAGCATTACTAAGCCCGACCCCAAACACCCATCCGCACCGACAGCGGCGGTAAGGGATCACGACGCACTGCGGTCCCCAGGCTCAAGCAGCCCTAACTACCCGCCCATCAAGGCTGGCTTCGCCCAAGAGGCATTATATAAACCGGCCAACACCCATGGCACCACCAAGCAATAAGGATCCGCAGAATAGCGACCTTTCTGCCGTCCCCAAAAGGGCTCCAAAGCCAACCTAGTCAAGCGTGCTTCGAACCCAGAAGGGACCAGCAACCAGCGACCATCGACCACCGAATCGGCCGCGTACCGTGCGTGCGGTGTTTGCAGCTTTTCCTTAGGCCTCAAGCGTATACGGACCGGCCGCGGCGTGCATGGTGGCGTACCCACGCCCCGGGTAGGCTACGCCAACATTTCCTTGTTCAGCGTATACATGGCAAGAAGGACCAACAAGCAGATCAAACATTAGGCTACCCACACGTATTCCTCAAGCATACCATCGGCAGATTTAAGAATGGCGGTCCCCGGACAGATCGTGGGGCTGGCCCTCGGCGTCATTTATGGGCCACGACCCGCAGATTTCTCGAATGAATGGTGGGGATGGCCCGCATTAACTGAAGAGCTGGGGTTAATATCTGCCCTGAACATAGGCGATGGCTGGGGACCCATTGTGGGTTGGCTGGCTCGGAGGCCCTTCGCCCCAGCAACCTTGACTCCGGGAAAAAGAGCCGATGGCCGGGTGGATGACCGGATGCGATCCGACGCAGCGAGGCACATCACCCTCACCATAGCTTTAAAATAGGCGTAAGGCCTAGGGGTTGAATAAGAGCCTAAGCCCCCAAAGGCCTCCCAGGCTCCTTTACTACCAAACTAGATAATGGGTTTTGCGCATTTCAGGGACACCCGAATAGAAGTTAAGTTATACCTGGGTTTTCCGGTTGGCTGCCTTTATTTTGTAACATAATATGTTTTATGAGCAATTTAATTAGAACATATATTTAACTAAATTTACAAACTGAAATTTTAGAAAAAAAAAATTTAGCAAGTATTTTGTACTGTTTTAGGCCAGCTTGTGAAAATCATAAAATAGTTTGAAGTGTCAAAAAATCATGAAAAAATTACAGGCGCGGAAATTCATATAAAGACTTATTGGTATAGTAAAATTGTTTTTTTCATTAAAAAAGTGGTTTGTTTTTTCGTTAAATTGAAAAGCGGAAAAGCCGGAGATAAAAACTTGCCAAAAATCTGGCGAAAAGTAGGAGTTTTGTTGGGAAATTATCATGATGAGCCATTTCTTCTATTAGCCAATAAAATCATGAATTTGTTTTTATAAAACAAAAAATTAAGTAGAAAAAAAGAAAAATGATTTTAAAATTTGGAAAATTAGGGAAAAATAGGGGATAATTCTAAAAAGGTGTATAGGGTATAAATTCGTGATATTGCTTTCCAAATGGGCAAAACCAATTGTTTTTAGATAAGTATAAGGCGTACCACTTTCAAGCCATCCATGAGGTGCATGGCTTGGTACACCATTCTTCAGGCCATCGTTATAAATTTAAACACATATACTTCTTGAGGTCGTATGACCTTCCGGCACTCGAGGTACCCTATAAGCCATCGCTGGTGCTCAGAACAGGTACTCAAGTTCCTCGTTGCTTCAGGATTGCTCAAGTAGCTGCAGTTCGCTTTATTGCCTTGAGCCTTGTGCCTTGAGCCTTATTAGCGTAGCGCCCTTAACCGCGCGCGCGCGCGTCGCGATGTGTATCAAATAAGTTAAGGGTGGATTTTTTAATATACTGGCTGCGGTCGGTGTTCCCTTCCTCGGCTCAACGCGCGTGGGCTCACGGCCCACGGAGTCGCGGAATCCGCGGCTTTCGAAGCGAAGGCTCGGCCATAGCTCCCGAACTGCGTCTTTGTCGATGGGTGCGAGGTCTTTGCCGTGCTTCGACGCGGGCAGCCTCCTTCTCAACGCTACCTATAGATAAAGGTTTTTGCCTTGGCATCTTTCAGGGGCTTTTGATGATTCAGACATACAATTTTCTGGACCAAAACTGTTTGTTTGCGCGATATTAAAATTATCTTTGACGCGGCATATTCTGCTTCGCCTGAGATCTTTTTAGTCACAGCGCAAACCCGCGGCAAAGCGGCTCGCGGCGGTCGTGGCTCCACGACTCGTCACCTGCGCGGCTCGGTCGCGAGGCCGGAAGGCCATGCGCTCTGGCTGCGGTTTCCGCCTTTGCTCATTCCGCTCAGGGCAATCCACATTCTTTGGGGCCTAGCATATGCGGCTGTCGCGCAAGCAAAATTTCAGCAGGCTGTTGGAGTTGGCCGACTCATGACTCGGTGCCATAACATTTCGGTCACGAGGCCAGAGCCCGACATGCCGAGGCTTCGGTTTCCCTACCAACACCCAACTGCGCTCGCTCAGGACAGTCAGCGTTCATCGCGGGCTGCCTGGCATATCGGCTAATGGCTCCGGAGAATTTGTTGCGACTCGGGTTATTTGACTCACGGTGTGGGGCTGTTCTTTCAAACTGCCGTTCTACTTGCAACAGGTTAAGCTCAGGGGGCGTCCACAAATTCACTTTGGGGTACGCCAGCGCCGCCGGCAGTTTGTTGAAGCAGGCGGGTGGCCTGACTCCTGAAACAAGATGCCACAACGACTCGTCTGAGGCCCGACTGGCTTCAGGAAGCTTCCGTTTCCTACATACGTACTCCATGGACGGTGGTTCGCGCTGAGCCCCTTAGCATATGCGCGGCTAGCTAATATTCAGGAAATTTACCGGCCTGACTCACGGCCGGAGTTGGCTAGGCTCCGACGGTGGGGCCTGAAATACATAGCTCAAACACGCGGGTTTCACTGCCCTTTGCTCATTCATCCGTCATTCTTTGGGGTACTTTAGCATATCTTGCGGCTGGAAATTTGACAAACGGAGTTGGCGCGGCTGGAAACGATGCCACCGCGGCTCGGTCGAGGCCGGCCATAGCTCAAAGAGCTTCCCGGATTTCTACTTTGCGCCGCTCGCTCTAAGAGCCAATCGGCATTTCACTTAGGCCCACTGCGCCAATACGCGGCTGGTAACGGAAATTCGACTGCATTCGGCGGAGTTAGCCATTTCGGCAGATGAAGGCCCTCGACCGTAGCTCAAGCACGCGCAGTTTCCTTTGCTTTCATTCAGCTCGACGTCCACATTCTTGCGGGGCGCGCAGCATATCACGGCTACTTCATGTTTCGGAAATTTGACCCCGGCTGGTGGGAGTTATTACGACTCATGCTTCCATTGCCCCTGCATTTCCAGTGCGAGGCCCCAAACCATGCATTCAGAGCTCCATTCTGCCTATCAACTCATTGTCCAATTCACAGCCCCTTACTTTATCATGGCTAATAGCTCGGAAATTCGACCCAAACTCAGCCGGAGTTGGCCCATTCAAACAGGTATTGAGGCCTCAACATAATCCGTTCCCTGCTCATTCCAGAACCAATCACATTCTTTTGGGTATAACATATCATGCAGCCTTTCGTAGCTCGGAAATTCGACCGATAGTAAGGTTAGCCCACCGACTCCGCAATTTCGATGCCACTACGTCGGTCACGAGGCGGCCGTAGCTCGAGCTTCCGTTTCTACCGCGCAGCAACGCTCGCGACCTTCGTTCTTTTGGCCCATAGCATATAACGGAGAATTCCCGGCAAACGAGCGGAGTTAGCCTGACTCAGCTGGTGCGAGGCCACCGACCATCGCTCAAACTGCCCGTTCCTACACTTGCTCCATTTAGCTCAGGGCAATCCCACATTCTTTTAGGGCGCAGCATCGCGCTGGCGAGAAACGATTTCCGACCGACTCGTGAGTTGGCCAGCTCGGTCGAGGCCGACCATGGCTCGAGCTGCCGTTTCCTACCCGCACATATTCAGCTCAGGGCAATCACATTCTCTTAGGGCCCTTGGCATATGCCAGCTCGTGGCTCCCGGAAAAATTTACCCCCAGAAGCTCAGTAGTTATTTGCGGCTCAGCGACTAGTACTACGGTAGTGCGGGGCCGGGCCATGAAGCCGGCGCGCGCACTTCCATGCAACCATCGCTCCGAGACGAAATCACATTCTTTTTGGTTATAGCATATCCCGCATCTCGTAAACTGGAGATTCTGCAATAGGCTTTCGGGCTTTCGTACGTATCTTTGTTTCAAAGTTCACGATTTATTTGGCGTCGACAAACTTCGCGGCACTGGTAGCTGGGGGAAGGGTGGCGGGGCAGTCGAGCGACATAAATTTTGAATCTCGGTGATTCGTGGCAGCCAGGCCACTCTGCCACTACAATACCCCGGTCCAGTATTTAAAGTCGATGCGAAAGATTCGACGCTAGCTCGGTGGAATTCGCGCTCAAAGGCAACCCCATGCTTGGCGCATCCTGCGTAGCGGACTTAGCGTACGTGCCAGCGGGAAGCTCTGTAGGGCCGTAGGCGGGCACATCGTCGCCGGCGGATTCACGACTTGGCGTTGATCATAATCCGGCGCCACGGTAACCCAGCGCTGGCTTTCAACCCAATGGCGGTGACCGTGCCAGAATCAGCGTTTCTTTCGATACTAGGTTTGAATTCACCGTTTGGGCGCTATCGATTGAATTGAAACCCAGCATCTCGCGTAGTTCAAACCCGGCTCGTTTCCACATTAGTTGGGTATTAATCCAACACTTGGTGAATTCGCTGCGATGATAAGGAAAATAGGCATGGAGGATCAAAAATGTTATGACGCCCAAACGCCACAAGCCGGTTATCTGGTAAGCACCGACACCTCCTGGCTGAAATTCCAGAAGGTCCCTAAAGGATCATTGGAAGGCCGCTTTCACGGTTCGTATTAAATCTTGAAAATCAGAATCAAACGAGCTTTTACCTTGTTCTACAGATTTGTTCTGGTTGATATGTTATCATTTTAACGGTGCTTTGGAATGAAACTACGGTAGTATACTGTACTGGGATGGGCTTTGCGAAGCGAACAGGTCTAAAGAGGCGGTGCGGCTTCAAATTCCACGGGAGTAAGTAATAAGTTAAAAAGTAGTGGTATTTCAGCAGCAGGCTCCAGCATATCCTACACCTCTCAAGTCATTTTACAAAATTCGGACTAGGGGTAATCAGGATTATTTCTTTCGAATTCTTAAGCGTAGTTCCTTGGCGGGTTTGTTTGGTGTAAGGCTGGGGGAGACCGTTGCGGAATCTCGTTAACAAATCATTATGAAAATCCACTAGATGTGAGGCATTTGGCTACCTTAAAGAGAGTCATAAAGTTACTCCGTAGTTTACCAGCGCTTGGTTTGCGTTGCTGCTTTGACATTATTCGGAAGCCATGCAATAACGAACGCTAATTAAGCGATCCCGGATTCCCTTGTAGTACGCGGGACAGGTTAGAGCGACACGCGGGGAGGCCCAGAAAGAAGTTCCAGTCCGTCCAAGAGCTACGACGCGGCGCGGTAGCTCTCGCCCGTAGCAGTAACGGTGCCACTAAAAACGCAGTGACTGATTTGGGGAGTACGCAGGACCCCGTCACCAAACCCTCAGGCCAATCCTTTCAGGATTGCGGGATATTTTGAGCCCCGCACTTTCCCATTTATTCCTTCGGCAGGAGAATTTATTCACCAGATTTGATCTTTGGCTTTCGATAGAACTTCGTGAATGAGCTCCGGCTATCTGAGGAAACTGGAGGAACCGGCTACTAGATGGTTCGATTAGTCTTCGCCCCATCCAGTCGGTGAGCGATTTCGCGTCGGTATCAGCGGGCCTCCACGAGTTTCCTGCGAAGCCGCCCGCTTCGGGCATAGTTCACCATCTTTCGGGTCCGACGGGTATGCTCTCCTCGAACCCTTCCGGAAGATCAAGTGGTTCGGTGCACCACAGGGATCCATGCGATTAGCTTCCTGCGCGTGCGGGTTTACTGCGGATTGACTTCGCACATGTCGGACTCGCTTGGTCAGTGTTTCAAGGCGGGGAATGAGAGCCAGAGACGGCCTAGGCCGAGCTGAGAAGCGCAGCCGTGGGCCTTGGCTACCTGTCGAGGGGCGGCGCTCGGAAGCAGGAGTTCGGCCCTCAATCGCGTCGGACCCGCCCGGCCGTCGTGGGCCAAGCTTATGCGTTCCACATCCGGCCAGAAGCATCGGCCCATCCAGCTTCCCTCAGAGCAATTTCAAGCACTCTTTGACTCTCTTTTCAAAGTCCTTTTCATCTTTCCCTCGCGGTACTTGTTCGGTATCGGTCTCTCGGCCGTATTTAGCCTATGGGCCGGGAATTTACAGCAGAAGTGCGTTCCAAACAACGGCTTCGGCGGCGTACCGTGAGCGCGGAGTCGAACGCGCAGGAGCTCTCACCCTCTGCGCCCTTTCCGGGGACTTAGGCGGTCCGCCTGAAGGGCGCTTCTCGACTACAATTCAGGCAAGCCGCAGATTTTAAAGGCT
Organism: Amaranthus cruentus; assembly: GCA_019425755.1. Classification (NCBI taxonomy): domain Eukaryota; kingdom Viridiplantae; phylum Streptophyta; class Magnoliopsida; order Caryophyllales; family Amaranthaceae; genus Amaranthus; species Amaranthus cruentus. The sequence continues at coordinate 14,000 of JAGPNP010000097.1, forward strand.
GGGCTATTCGATTCGCTCGCCCTTACTAGGGAATCCTTGTAAGTTTCTTTTCCTCAGCTTATTGATATGCTTAAACTTCGGCGGGTAGTCACTTGACACAGAGTGCCGATGGTTGGTAAGCCCTGAAGCAGCGCTCAGGGTCCTCAGACCACAAGGGCCCCAAAGGGTTTTTTGCGCGGCGGGGATTCATTCTAAACTGAGCCTTTCCACCACCAACCTGGCCCGGGGGCCGAAACCCTGGCCCTTTTTTGGCCATCCCGCCCCCTGGGGCAGGGGGAAACCCTCCTCCCGCCCTCCCCGGGTAGGTGGGTTGGGGGAAAAAGCGATCCCTGGCCGGGGCGGGGGCCACGGGGAAAAATGGAGGCCCCAAATTGGGGGTTCAAAAACTTCGAGGGTTTCCCCGGGGTTCGCTTTTCGAAAATTGCTTTATTTCCCTTCTTCATCGATCCCGGGCCCAAAATAACCCGGTTTTGGAGTGTTTTAACCTCATTATTGGGTGCACCCCCCCCCTTTTGGCCCCGGGGGGAAAAGCCAAAAGGGCCGCCCCTAAAATTCATTTTCCGGGCCGAGGCCCGGCCCGGGGGTTTGTTGTTGCATCGGGGGGCCCGGAAAGAAAACCACCCGGCGTTGGGAGGGGGGCAATAGCTTCGCCCCCGGGGGGCCCCTTGCTAGAACCCTCGCCCCCCTCATGATAAAAAATGTTTTTGGGTGGCAAGCTGGGGGTTTTGAAATGATCCTTAGCGGGGTTCACCCCCGAAACCTTTTTCGACTTCCCCTTTCCCCAAATGATAAGGTTGATGAACTTGGGGTCGCGTGCCATTTCCCCCTCGGCCGACCCCAACACTTCCAGGACCATTCAATCGGTGGGGGGCCCCGGGGGGTGTGTCAAAAAAGGGGGGGGGGCCGGCCTTTGGGGATGATTTTGCCCTTTCTAAAAATTCCGGGTTTAAAAACAATTGCAATGATCTACCCCCCTCCGATGAAATTTCAAAGATTACGGGGCCAGGGGCCCAAAGGGTATGGGTTTTGTTGAATACCCGGGTAGGCCGGGGGCCGGCCCCGGGAAAATCTAAAAAGGGGGGCCCGGACACGGTAGCCTCAAAATTAAAGGGGGGACGGAAGGGGGCCTAGTCCCTCGGGAAGGGTAAAAAGCGAAGGCATCCCCGCCCGGGAAGTTGCGGTAAAAGGTCTTTGGTTAGGGGGAATTAACCGGACAAATGGCTCCACCAACTAAAGGGGGCCCCCCCACCCTAGAAATCGAAAAAGCTCTGGGTCGCCCAAAACCCCTTTCCATGCGGGAAAAAGGGAAGTTTCCGGGGGGTTTAGTCAAAATTTAAAACCCCGGGGGGCCCCCTAGTGGTGCCCCCCAATAATTCCTTTAAGGTGCCGGACCTTCCCCCGGGGCCCCAAAAATTTTTTTTCAAAGGGGGGCGTCCCAAAAAATAACATCGCCCTCCACTGGCATTTTTATGGTTTGAGACTAGGGGGGGTAGTTTTTGAGCCCCACGGGTTCGATTTAATAGAAAACACCCTTTTGGGAAATGCTTTCCGGGTTTTTGGGTTTTTTTAAACCCCAAAATTTCACCTCGACAAAAGAAATCCCCCTTTTGCCGGGGTTTCCCCCGATCCCAAAAAGCCAAAAGGGGGAATCCAGGGGTTTTTTTCCCCTCTAATGTATCGGTTTCGTTTTTACACCCCCTAAAACCCAAAAAAACGGGGCGGAAACGACCCACCAATCAAGGCCGGGGAACCCCCGGGGCCGGGGGAAATGATTTTTGGGGGGGACCGATCGTCCCCCAAGGCCCCCTTTGATTTTGGGGGGCACACCGCCTTTTTGGGTGGGTTTCGGCGCGGGCCCCGGGCTTGCCCTCCCCCGGGGTCTCTTTTAAAAGGGGTTTTAAAATTGTACTCATTCAAATTCCGGACTTATGGGCGGGTTTTATTTTTGTCCTCCTCCGGGGGTTGGGGAATTTTTTCCTTTTTTTCCCTTCCTTGGATTAGGGGGTTTTTCGAACTTTGGGTGGAACCCAAAAAACCGGGGGCGTCACCCCCCCGGGGGCCACTATCCTCCAAAAAGTTGTGGGGTTTTTCGGCGGAAGGGGTCTTACCCCCGGGGGAATTTTTATGAATCATTTAACAGCGGGGGCCCGGGGTTTTTCCCTTTTTTTAATAAATGCATCCCCCGGGGGTTTGTTGCGCTTTTTGCTCTAAATTATAGGTTTGAGGGGGACCTAAAAAAAAAAAGGTTTAATGGGGGTTACGGTTTCCCCGGGGGGGAAATTTGTTATTCCCCGCATGGGCAATCTTTGAACAAAAATATGACTACTGGCGGGATCAACCCCGGGGGCCCCTCGTCGACCGGGACGGAAGAGCCGCCCGCGGGAAAAGGGACGTCCAAAATGTGTTTCCCGGGTTCGCGGGAAAAGGGTTCGGGGGGTCCAAAAAAGGCTTGCATCCCCAAGGACCCCCTGGACTATTCCCCCAACCAAAAAATGCTTTTTTGGCCCCTTTAAAAAGGGGGGAATGGGGACCCTTTCATCAAAGTCAAACCAAAATCGTGGGGGGTGGGGAAATTAAAACGGGGGAACTCCTTATAGGCCGCAAAAGGGGAACCCCGGGGCCTTTTGCCCCGGGCAAAAAAAGAAAACGGCATGGGTTTTCAAAACAAGGGCATAA
>JAGPNP010000098.1:0-16533 GCA_019425755.1 Amaranthus cruentus
CTTTACAGCAATAATGTAAAGAGTCTTACTACTGAAAATACAGTTTACACTAATTGAAAATGAGTTTTCTATTTATATTAAACCCCCTCAAACAAAATTCCATGCCCATCCCGTCTTGACCTCTCATGGGAGCAATAAAACTGAGAATATGTACTGAAATATAAAATCAATCCTTCAATATACATTATATAATATGTCTAGTAATATAATTTAATTTCAAATGCAGCCAAAATAAACTAATGGAATCAGATATAGGAAGGACAAACAAACATCATCTAACAACAAGGGAAAGCTAATAAAAATAATACTAAACTTCAAATGTTTGTCATGCTGAGGAAACATAAAGCCAAAAAACTGATTTTTGAAGAAACATAACTCAAAACTAAGTTAAAGGTAAATTTCAAATTCTGACGTACTAAACAAAACCACTAATTTTGTAGACATTTATCAAGTAATAAGATGAGGGAATATCACACATGCAGGGAATGGAGCATAAGCAGCCACAATTGAAGGATGAGAATGGGATACGATGAAAAGGGTGTAATGCCACTTGACTTGTGATCTAAATAATTACAATTTATAAATTGATTTATTTACAAGATAAGAAGTGCTACTTGCACATTCAACAAACCATGAAATAAGGATAAAATCATGCTCCACAAAAATCCAAGTTTACATCAGAATCCACCATACATCAAATACCACCGTCTCACCACTCCTAGGAGACACCTTTTAAGCTTAATCAAGCAAACGAAATTGCATCTTACTACTTCTCAGAAAGTTACTGTGTCTTTTAAATATTCATGAAGACCAAATACCCACCAAAGAAAAGGCTAAAGACATGGAGTTGTAAAGTCTTTTAATAACCATTTTAAATTGACCCATCATCTAAACCCCCCTCCCCCCCTGAAAAAGAACTGAAAATTGCTCACCTCGAGACAATCCTCGTAAAGAACAACTATTATGATGGTGGTCAGATATACAAACCCTTGCTCTGAATCATTTGAAACTTGCAAAATAATATAACACTAACAATATGTCTAAGCATCTGTATGACTTACCAAGGCCAAAGTTTTTGTTGGAGGTAGTATAATCTTTTCAATGCTGCCAAACTTGCCAAACATATTAGAGAGTTCACTCTCCATTGAACTGTAGGGCAAGTTCTTTACAAGTAATACATGGTTACTTCTCTTTACACCTTCACTTTTCCCAGAGGCAAGTTCTTCCAAGGAAGCCACATTAACGCCAGCGTTGGCCAAAGCCTTCTTAGTCTCAGCAATGATTTGAGTTTCTCCAAGAGCAATGCGTACAGCAAGATCATCAGCTTCACGATCTAGAAACTCGCTTTTATTGATTCCAAATTTCCTAGCAATATTTTCTACAATCTGTGTGGTAAAGCATTTGGTCACAAATTTAAGCTAAAACTGGAACATGCAGATAAAACAAGTAAATCCTGATTTTGACAATAATTTTGACTCTTGTTTTTATTTTGCGTTCACATGATGCTCCGAGTAACCATAACAATGTTACATTACTAGGTATATACATTGAAAGGAGAAAATCAAATCAAACTCTAAAGCTTAAAAACTCGTACAACACTTACTTTTATAAATTATAACTATAAATGATAATTAACCCATAATCAATAATGGAAGACAAAAAATATGAATTAGCGTCAGTCCAATAAAATAACAAACAAGGTCAAGATAGTAATATATGTGAGCCACATTTCGGAAGTGAACATGAATTTTTGATGAAAAAAAAACAAAAACAAACCGGATGTCTTTAGGCAATCATAAAAGGTATATCTTAAAAAGATTTTTCTTCGTGGATATTCTACATTTCGTCAGATAGTTCAATTTGCAGCATTGAATTTCACTCTAAATGCAATAAAACGACAGTTAAAAAGAAAAGGAAAAAGTCAAAGAAGTTACAATAAGGAAAATTATGTAAGCACATGATATTTTAAAAGCTAAATATGATATCCAATAAGTTTTGATGTGAAAATACTTGAAACTTCAATTTAAACAAAAAAGATGAAACTTGAGTGAGATTCCTTATATTTTCCCCAGCCCATAAAAATTACGTAGTTGAGGTGGAGTATGGCCAAGTTTTAGCTAATTCTTTAGTAACCGCTGAGAGGTATTATCAAAAGAGTAAGGAGGACAGACATGTGTATTTTCAGAACACCCAAGACCAGCAGACCTATAATTAAGCCAATTATAGCATGATCTAAGCTCAATGATACCAAATGAAGCAAAGATAAAAAATATATGATGCAAGCTCCCCTTCACATGGCTTCTAAGCTTGAATTTAAGCTGTATTGATCAGAATCAAGGTCCCTCAAGTCTGTAACAAGTATGTTTAATTGTTTAGGGCTTTGGGCTTAGTTTTGTACTTTTATAATGATTAGAAAAGGTGTTGATTGATTGTGACCCATGTCATCTTGTTGGTGATTGAATCGCAGGGCAAGTGTTGAAGACTGAATTATCCTTGTTTGACCGAGATGGTGCAATCAAATTTTGTACCTGTCTTACACAAATTACTATAGTAGCATAATCAAAATTGAGTTAAGCAACATTCAATTGCATTGATGGAAGTTTGTTAGTCGAGTAATGATGATTTGAGCATCAATTTCTAAACACTAGCGGAGTACTAGTTTCACAAACTCAATTTGTATACAGGAGACAAAGTGCAATGGAATTACAAAGAAAGGAGAAAAAAGCAACTTGTTATTCAGGAGAAGATAGGTACACATAGTTGATGAATCAGTTGTTAGCCAATGATGTACATTGATGTATAGAATAGATGATTAAATTGTGAGGGTAAGCTGATGTGCTGATGACTTTGGCACAAAGTCAGAAACAATCCTACTAAGCCATAAATACTATTCTAGCCCATTTTGGCTTTTACTAATTCAAGTCTCATTCTGATCTTAATTTGCAGTTCAGAAAATACTATTCTAGCCCATTTTGCAATTCTAGATATGAGCTTTTACTAGATGCTTCCACAATGTCCAAATAACATAGACTATAACAACAAAATAAATCACAAACAATGGTAGAGCTTTTACTAGACATTTCAGAGTTTAGACTAAAAAACTAAAACTAAAATTAAATGTGCATCAAGAACATATTGCCACCTATAATAAATGCCTAGAAGGAAAAGAAGAAAAAAAAACAGAAAAAAGGCACATGATAATATGTAAATATGACAGAAGAAAATAATATCTAACAAATTATAAGATATAAGAAATAGACATACGGTGTCAGAACGCATAAACAAACTATTCCAAGCTTGAGTATTGCCGGAAGCTTCTGATGCCTTTTTCTCTTCCACCCTCTGCTCCTTAAATCTTTTGGCTTTCCCCTCAACAACATGAATTCTGAAATCAAGATATATTGACTTAGAGCTAGTCATACGTCTAAAATTATTATACTACCAAAACCCATCTAAGAATCTATGGTGCATTGAGACAAAATAACATTCTCACAGTTAAACAATATTATGACTTATGAAAGACATAATAGCTTTATTTATAATACAAATATGACGTTTAAACGTACACAGCATAAGATAGTCAACAAAAAAATAATTTCAACTGCAAATTAATTAAAATACTAGCAATCACTGCCTCCTCAAGAAAAACGATCTAGTAGACACAGAAACCTAAGTATGATTTTTGAAAAGTCTAGGTGTGGGTGTGCATCTTGTGTCATTACTCCTAAACAGTTCAAGATGAGACGAAGGGAGATGGGGCAGCCAAAATAGTATGGATGCAACAAATTCAGTTGTAAAAAATGAACAACTAACAAATCACCGAGACCCTTGACAAATGCCAACTGAGCTCTACATTTCCTTTTTAACAATTCACCCTCCTTCTCCCTTGTTTCTCACAAATATCTCATCCGCAAGATTTAATCAATATTAGGACCTGAGCTGGCCACCAGATGATCATCACAACACTTCCCAAAAACCCTTGTGAACGGGGCATTGTTACCTAATTCACAAATTTCCAGACAAAAATGCGAACTAAAAACTAGAGAATGACGGGCTTTGGCATTGTAGTTAGGAAAAATTATGAACTCATATAGTGAACTAGGTATTACCTTAACTTAGACACCATCTCATGAATTTGAAGTAAAAACTCTGAACAAAATAGAAAATTTTTGGCTAGCTTAAGAAGACAAAGAAAAAACCTAATTGTCTCCACCCATTTTTCTTACCAGATGGACAAGGAAACAGTCAATGATACAAGCGTGATAAGCATACTTGTTAAGTGTTTTCCCGTCCATTTCTAACTTCTTATTGATAGCCTATGATTTGAAAGCATCCCATATCCAATACTTCCCCCATGATGGAAAATTGGTTCTTAACAAACCAGAAATGAATAATTCATCTATGTCAGGCTAGCATGAAATACAATTATCTCTGAGAGGAAAAGTGATTACTGATAACAAACCAAAAGGTGCAAACTCAACACAACTTACTCTTGACTTTTTAAAGGATTCTTTGCTTTTGCTGGTCTAATATGCAACAATCTCCCTTGAAAGATTGAACAATCCAACTCTTCTAATGCCCTGAGATACAAATACAAAAAATTTCAAATTAATAATTTTAGTACCCTGCTACAAACAACTATGCTAATCTAGCATATAGGAACTCAACATTTAAGTTTTTTTTTCCCATCTTCTACATTTCATTTGAAATTACTCGCCATTTACAAATAAAATTCAAAAACTAAAATTGTATCATTAAAGGAGCTTCTTCACTTTGACCACGATTTGTTCCTTAAAAAACGCCTCTAAAAGAGTTTTCAACCTACGTTTTGCATGACTATGTCCATTATCCACCCATAGACATAAAAACAGACATGGCATATTAAGAAAAACTTTATTGTAACCATTCAGATTTGAGAGCTCTAAAATCCTTATTCAAATGATCAATAGCATCATCCGATAAGCGGCAGACAAGGCTAAGAATCTTACCTAATAGCGTGTTCTGGAACTTTATAAAGGACATAAGCATAACCCTTAGACCGCTTTGTCTCTTTATCAATTACAAGATGAACCTCCGAAACATTCCCAAAGTTACTGAAGAGCTCCATCAGCTCATCCTCACTGTGAATATGCAATTAATACAAATTAAAATTAGATCATTAATCAAATAATATGTAGCTTACAACAATGGACATACTACATAGACAATTATAGAAAATATTTTACGTTGCACCATAGGGCAGATTGCGAACAAAAAGACGGCCAGTCTGAAGCACTTCATTAATGTCTTCTGGCTTAGATGATGTACTTACACAGTTCGTCAATTCACAACCAGCTTCTTCAGAAGGAAACTTTTGTTTTTCAGAGGACATTTTCTCCTGAACATCCTCATCATCTCCTTGAACTTTAAAGGCATATGCATTATCTTCATCATTATCAACCCCATCTTCATCACTATCACTTTCCGAATCTGACCATTGTTTTTTTACTTTACTTTTAAAATAATCCACATCAGAGACGATTTCATCTTGAGCCAAATCTCTTACGCTCATATCCTTTCCATCATTCTCATCAATCTGCCTTTCAGAATTTTCATCTTTATGGTACTTTTTGGAAACTTTTTGCTTCGACTTATCTTGCACCTCAGTACCTTTGCCATTTTGGTCAAGAGTACGAACTACTAGATCATTTGCCCACAACTTTGACTTGCTTCGTGGCTGCATCACCTGAAAAAACTCCTGAAGTTTCGGATCATCATTGCTATTGGTCTTGTTTAAGTGCTCCTTTTCAGATTTAGCTTCGCCACTAGAAACCTTCTTGCTCTTGTCAGCCCTCTTCTCTTGCTTCTCTTTAGAATACTGACTCCAAGGACGAGGAACATTTGTAGACCCAACTTTCCAAGCTAACTACACATATGATGCAAAACAAACATAAACAAAACTGTTCGGGAATCCCAAATAAAGCAAAAATGATACTAAGCATGGGTAACCAAAATTTTAATGCCAAAAGCATTCTTCTCAGTTCTACAACATGTAGATGTAAAAAAGCCATTTAGCTAGGCAAGACATATTGTATACACAGAAATCATGGCATCTATAATGTAAGAGAACTTGACAATGAGCATGGCGAAGGAAATCTATACTTAGACAAAACCCTTCGACACTTTCCCTTGAGCACCTACACACTTAGGCTAATCTTTTATAATTTCCATGGCAAGAAACTTTGATGAAGGCTAATTAGTATGAACACGTAATAAAGGCATAGATATTACAAATAAGAAGAAGAATAATTTTTAGCCAAATGATTCAAGCAAACCTCAAATCTAGCTTATGCATCACTGATCCAATCAATCATATACATATTATAATCCAAGAATTCTTAAGCCACGTGTCATGCTAATGAAAACAATTTTGCTGCTTAAAACCATTCTATTACCAAATACTTCATAGTAATATGATAATGCCACGTCAGGTAGACTTTACAACTTCCCCACCTTAATAATAATAATAATAATAATAATAAAAATAATAAAAATAATAATAACAATAATAATAATAATAACAATAATAATAATAATAATAATAATAATAATAATAATAATAATGAGAACATAGTTATTCTCTCACCTTAATGTATATCACTCAAAGAAGGCTTTACGATTCCCTCAATTATTGCACCTAAATTTAAATTACTATATTAATCTAAAATGACCCTCGCAAACTTTACAACTTCTTTAATTATTGCAGATTAATGTTATTACAATACAATTTAAATTGTTTCCATATTTCCCTGAATTATCAAGTAATAACAACTTTTCATTTTTTTCTACCTTTGGCATTGCTTTGTATTTGTTCTTTGGCATTCCTCTACATTTGTTCTTCGGCATTCAAAGTCTTAAAAGACTTTCATCAATAAAAGCATTTTCATTTTTTTCTACAAAATTCATTGGTCGCCTATGAAGTTTGGTGAAGATGTTGGTTTGAGATGGTGTTAAAACACATCTCATTATGTGGACGGACGAAGCACCTTGAGCCCTGCGGGGCTCTGGTGGCGGTGGTGAGCCATCACGGTGGACTTCCCTCCTTGGAGGGGAGGAGTCATCGCCGTGGGGTCGTGAAGACGACCCTTCACCGGCCTGTCTAGCGCGCTTTGACCTAGAACGGAATAGGTTCATGATGGCAGTTAATGTGTATTAGCGCAGAAACAGGAATCCACAACACAAATTATATCACCAAGAACTAATTAAGACCTAAATCAGCAAACTATCTAATATTGGCAGCTAAAGTACCAGCTCACAGATAAGGTCAACAATAATAAACAAACCAAGCAAAAGAAACCCAACAATTTGTGTCTAAGAATGAAAAAAGTTAAGATCAAAACTTCTATCAAATTAAGACCAGCACAATTGATATAGGAAGAGAAGAGGACTATACCATAGAGATCCTTGAGGAGAAATAATGTGAGAAGGAACAACCTTGAGAGGAGCACTTTGAAGAACACCTTAAACTTTGAAGAGTACATTGCCAGAAAGTGATAAAGTAATATTTCCATTTATACATCAGAAAGGATGTCCCTTTTGAAGCCAGAAGGCATTTTCCTTGATACCGAACATAATGCAGAAAAGGTTCTTTGAAAAGCCATAGGATAACCCCAAAAACCTTAACTTTGACTTTTACTAGATATTTTATCTTTCCGTAAAAATGGATTCGTTCAAGAAGGGCTCCAAAAGAGAAAAGAGGAACTTGAAAACTTGAAGAACACTTGAATCCTCCTTAAGCTTTATGAAACCCTTGATTGATGAATTATTTGATGAATTCTTTGAGGTGAAACCATAAGCTTGATAAGGATGATGAAAGAATCTTGAGGCTTGGAACTTTGAAGCTTGAGAAATCCATGGGGATGATGAAGGTGGAAGGTTTAGAGAGAGAATGAGATGAGGTAGGGTTTAGAGGATGATGAGGTATGAGATGGGGAGTGGGTATTTAAAGAGAAAAGGATGGGGTTTGGGGTGAGATTTCCGAATTTATGTGTTTTTTCGGGCCCAAAAACGACTTTTTTGAAAAGCGACAATCGTCACTTAGGGAGCGACGACTCGCCGCTTGGTTTCTGCCCAAAATGTGATTTTCCAAAATGTAGGCGACGACTCGTCGCTTTGCCCTCTGACTCTTAAATCTTTTTTTTTTTTTGAAAGATGTGACGATCGTCACATGTGGAGTGACGACTCGTCGCTAAGCTTCTGTTCGGCTGTTGTTGAGCATATTGCTAATTAATTAACCTGTTGATAAGTGCAATTATTTGCGCTTATCCGTGCTATTTTTATGCTCCTTATATGTAGTTTTAGTGGATTTTAGTTAGTGTTTTTAGTAATTTGTGATAATTTTGTCTTATGAGCTTTAGATTGTGTTTTATGTGATATATGAGGCAAAATTGGAGTTTTTGTTAGGTCCCAGGGTGATAAAAGGGTAAAAGCTTGGAGAAATAGCCTAAGACCCCTAAAATAGGTGAAGAGATCATTGCTCGTTTGAAGGTGTTTGACAATGAAGATGGGCAAAAGAGAAAAGAATGGAAAAGTGCAAAAAAGACAAAAGTTTGGAAGTGAAATTGGATACATGCTTACTCTTTTGGCCATAACTTTTGATAGAGAGATCACATTGATACAAGGTTTGCGGCATTGGAAAGTAGACTTCAAGAGCTTTCCAACGGTATAGTATATGTCCATATCCGATAACCGTGCAAGAAATGGCGGCCATTCAAAATTCGCCTGTCAGACCCTGAGCAACGACTCGTCGCCTGAAAAGTGACGCTCGTCACTTTTCCGTCAGAATGCAATTTTGACGGTTTTTCTTCCTAATATTTGGAGCCATTATATATAATGGCGGTTACTACTCTCATTTTCCTGTCTTAGACCATTTTATTTCTGTATTTTCTTTAGTTTTCTTTCAATTTTCTAGCATTTTCTTTATTGTAATTTCACTTCTCGCATCGTACTTTCGGATTTTCGAAGCTTTTCTTGAAGAATTCATTGTTGCATTTGGATTTCGTATATCTAGTTTATGTTATCTTTCGGATTTGTAAGTTTTCTAGCGTTATCATTTTGTTCTTCGTTCTTGTTCATCAATTGCTTTATGTTTTCCATGATGATGATTAGTGAGTAGTTTTCTTATCTAGGATTAGGGCATAATCCCTAATTCGAAGCATGTATTGATATTTTATCAATTGATTGTGTGCGATTTGAGTCTATAATTGAACCTACGCTTAATGAATCTCGATTTAAACATCTTTGTTAACCTTTTCAATAAAACGGAAGTTTGAGATTAGAATTGATTTAGGATTGAGATATATTTAAGTTAAATTTCTTCTTGTTTAACCAATAGAACGGAAGTTTGAGGATTAATACTAGTTGGTCTTAAACTGATATTAATCAATATAGCGGAAGCTTGAGAATATTAGATGATTAGATCACGTTCATTTACACCAATGACTCGATTTCATACAATCATGAGAGTAATTGATTCTCATGTTAGAATTAGGTGACGCCCGACGCCCTAGTGTTTGTCATACTATTGTCTTTACATCACTATCATTACTTGTTTTAGTTTTTTGCATCTTAGGATTAGATTTAAACTCATATATCTTGTTTAACCTTTGTCTTGTTTATCATAAAACATTCAATATAGAATTATATAGCCTCCTTGTGTTCGACCCGCACTACGCGTACATCGTGCGCTTGCGGTTAATTAAAATTTGACGATCAAGTTTTTGAATGATCAACAAAAGAGTTCAACTCATCTGATTTTAATGGATGAAACGACAATCAACTTTGTAATGTAATTATACAATATCACCTTTTTTAAAATACTAACTTTAAACATATTGTTTGCAGTCAAGTAATATCAAAGCTTTTATACTTAGAGATATATAATTACAGTGTTCATTCTTCAAAGCTTTCATTGGGAATAATTTATACACTTGGGCAATTTAAATTTTATGAAAACCACGGAGATTACAAAGCAACATTCCACAAACTAAATTCAACATTTCATAATTCAACCACTGGATCCATTAAAATACTTGACGTAGTTACATTACATTCAAAGTTTTAAAACATTCGTTAACAAATTAAAATTACTAACATTAAACTTTCATTGCATATAATTTTTTATCAAGGTAAAAAAATTACATATCTTGTGCATAGCACAGGTAAATACATAGTAAAATACTAATCATGGTGCCTTAAAAGGATGACAACTAAAATATACATATTTTATTATGAAAATCATTAATATAATATTTAATGTTTAACTTCATATTGCGTAAAGTATAATATTGACCAAAATATCCTGAATGAGAATTTACTGTAACACATTATCGACACAATTTTTGCCAGCAAGTGCTGGTTTTCTTCAAGGTTCTAATTCAACAATTAGCATTCAGAAAGGTACGAGCATGAACAGTGACAATAACCATTTAACATTTACATATATTTCATTTGATGTGTCAGCTTAAGTTACTAATAACCTATCAACATTCATTCCCAAGTTATATAGTGGTCGTCGGTTGCATACGTCGGTTTCAAAAGTTCAGTTAGCTTAAAAAAAAGATAAATATAAAGTTGCAAAATTATTTCTTTGCTTTAACAAATGAATGTTAACCAAATACATTGTATTCTTTTTAATAAATAAACACCTAGCTATTGATGCATTCATCAAGAAAGCCATCGAATAGGCAAATTCCATGAATACCTTCCAAAATTAAAAACCCTTCTCAAACCCTTATCTTTCTCGTCAATTTCCTACCTACCAAGTACCCACCTCTAAATTTCCATTACAGTTGACCACTTTTAAGTTGTCAATAGATAGTAATAGTTTCTTGCTTAGACTTGGTTAGAAAGCTTATATGCTCATTGACATAGATTTAGTTAGAAAGTTAAACATAAAATTCATGATGTAATATTTATTTTATCATTCACAAACTTATAACTAATAATCTAACATTATTACAAAAGAAAAGCAATAAACTTTATTATTTTATCATCAATCATAATCATATACAGCTAAATGAGTATATCCTATAATCCTACAAAATAAATTATGCAACAAACCTCGCATGTAATTCTAGACGTATCTAGAAACGACTTGTTGAAATACTTAATAGCCTCTTCCGCTTCTTTCTCAGTCCGATATCCAATAAAAGCAAATTGTCTGCTTTTGCCCTCTCTGTAATTTACGTTATTCAATAAAACTATCAATCAATATTTTGGTATCAGTTTTCATAATACAAAAGAAAAATTAAGAACAAAAAATAACCTTGTTCGCATGAGTTTGGCATCAGTAACTTCACCATTATGAGAGAAAAACTCCTTTAAACGATCCTCGTTGACATATTTAGGCAAATCCTTGACAAGAATTCGAGACCTATACAATTACAAAACAAAATCAATAATAATATTTAGGGACATGAAAAAAGAAAAAGAAGTACAATTGAAGATTTCAAATAACAGTGGCGGACCAGAAAAAAAAATCAAGTGTTGTCAACGAGTAAAATAAAAATAAAAATTACATTATCAATGTTCTATTATGGTAATTGTCCACGTCAAGTTTTCATAATTTGAAAACTACACATAATTTCATCATTAGACAAATTTTTAAACAAATTGCTTTAAAAAAAATTTGAAGAAAACAAGCCAATTCAAAACTAAGAAAACAAATAATTTAGTACCAAAAACAAGCTTACTCAATAAAAGGATAGAAAACAAGCATGATCAAAATTAAGAAAACAAATCAAGTCGGTTGAAGACTCATTTGCACAACTTTATTTTTATAATAAGGGAAAATTACTTTAAAAACTCTCAACTATTCGCGGTTTAAATATAAAACTCCCAACTATAGGCCCATTTTAAATATAAAGCACCGATACATTTTATAACATGTTTTAACCGGTTACCTTTTTGTTGAAATTGGAGGGTGCGTGAAGGGTCGTGTAAGGTCAAAGGAAGTGAGGTGATTAATAAATACAATTGGGTCCCACTACGTCTAAATTGAAAGCAAATTATCCGCGACTTTAAATATAAAATGGGCCTAAAGTTGGGAGTTTTAAATAATAATCAATTGTTGAGAGTTTTAAATAATAATCAATTGTTAGGAGTTTTATATTTAAATTGCGAATAGTTTGGAGTTTTTAATGTAATTTTCCCTTATAATAACAAAAAATTTATTTGTTATTCACCGAAGGCAAAAATTTCTTATGAATAAATTTTCTATTGTCGACAAAAACTCCACTTTAACATAACACATTAGCCATTTTCACCATTTTAGACATACCTAATCAGCCGTCAGTACTAAGCAAGCAAGTGTTCTTCATTAAGTACCATAAGAAAAAAGAAAGAAAAGCTCACTACAATTGTTCACTAATATCCCAACAATTAAGTACCATCATTAGCAAAGCATTCCTCCATTAAGACAAATTAAGGCATTCCTCCATCAAAGCATTGCTTAATTGAGTATTATTAAGTACCATTATTCACTACTCACTACTAGTCTAATATCACAGCAAATTGAAGCATCATATCATATCATAAACTATACTAAAACAATATCTTAATGTGACACGTGTCACTACCACAATAATTCGTTTCCCGCCGAAAGCACTTCTCTAAAAAATTATTCAGCACATTTATCACAATTATTACAATTGCCTTCAAATACTTGTCATATTACAATTACTACACGGATTAGTATTTTGAGAACTATTATTGGTTGACTAGCGACAATTATTACAATTGCCTTCAAATAAGTTTCTTGCTATATTACAATTATTACAATTGCCCACAAATAAATCATCTTACCTTACCAAAATCAGCCAATTTCAAGACAATTCCTTGCCAAGTTGCCATATTTGTTTTTGAGTATTAACAATAACATGGTACTAATTTATTGTATCTTCAAAGAAATTTTGAGACCAACCCTTTAATTTTTTTAGCAACCAAAATACAAAAAGATAGAAGTGAACTTACATATGATTTTCTGGATCAAAAAGCCAAAGAGAATCAAAGAAATTGGTTTCAATTAACCGATTAGAATCAAATTAAAAGACAAAACCATAAAATAAGATGGGATTAATTAAGAAATGTAGAGATTATGTCAAAAACGGCTCGCATAGAGATGAAGATTTGATTGAGTTATCCCAAATAGACTATGGAGAATGAGTAGGGTTTTCATCGGGTCTATTATATGATGGGCCAAGTTTTCCATAGTTCATTTAGCCCATGCTAAAAAATGGAAAAGGTAGACAATCAAAATAAAATAATTGTGTATCGAAAATAAATTAAAAAAATCAAATGATATAGTCATGTGTCATGATGAGACAGTTTTTATTGGACTGATTCAATATACATTTAAAGTTCTAAAGTGATTAAATATAAATTTAAAGTAATCACTTACAATTTTAAAATGATCAATTATAATCTTAAAGTAGACTATTACAATACTTAACATTAACATTACAATAATCACTTAGAACTTTAAAGTGACTAAATAAATAACACAAAAATTTGGACGAGACCGTCCTACTCTAAGACGAGATCTGGGCCGGCCCATTGTTAGGCGCGTGTACTACACGCGCGCGCTTTGCCCTTCAAATTTCGTTTTTTTGTTTTTTTCATTTTTCTGGAAAAATTTCAATTTGGACCTTAAAGGTATCAATTTTGACCTTAAAGATATCAATTATGCTCTTACTTTGCTCAGTTTTGCATTCAAGTTTAGAATATGTATATTGAATTACATTAATGTAGTTCATACAAAGTGTAATCAATTTTTCCATTTTTAAGCATAATTTATGTTATTCTGATCTACATGCATGATTAAATTTTTCCATTAAATTGTCCAGTTTCATGATTAATATAGTTCATACAGGTATGATTAAATTGAAATTGATATTTTTAAGGTCAAAATTGATACTTTATGATTAGAATTGAAAAATGCCCAGAAGATGGAATCAAAGAGAGAAAGCATGTAATTGGGCCGGCCCACTCTTGTCTCAAGACTCTCAACTTAAGACGGTCTCGCCCAGGACCAACTGAATAAATAAATATTTTGCTAGGATTATAAGGTTAAAAATAAAATCAATACTGGACGAGAGAAAATGTAAAAAAACATTTAAGGAAATATCTCAAGGTAATTTAAGAATATATATATATATATATATATATATATATATATATATATATATATATATATAGGAAGAAGTTCCAGTGAGAACCATCCTTATATGAGAACGTGAGAACCAATCGACTTTATAAAAGTGTTACTTTTACTAAAAGGTGTTCTTACGGCAAAAGGTGTTACTGTATTTTATGATACTATTGGGCAAAAACGTGTTACTTTTAAATATTTTTATTTTTTTGAAAAAAATATTTTTTTCTGAAAGTAACACTTTTTATGCTAAAAAGTAACAGCTTTTTTTTTAAACAAAAAGTAATATTTTTTTGTTAATAAGTAACACATTTTATATAAAAAAGTAACACATTTTTATTAGGGAGTTTGGTTCTCACGGTTCTCATATAAGCTTGGTTCTCACTGGAACTTGACCATATATATATATATATATATATATATATATATATTGGAGGGATCCAATGAGAAGGGGTCTCAAAATGATAAAGATGAGAAGGATTTATAGTCATTGATCTTATGAAAATCTAACGGGTGAAATTTGGTTACTCTCTCTTGTTTTCTCTCTCCTGTTTATGTTATGATTAAAAGTTACTATGTTTTTAGAAAATGATACTATGTTTTGATTAAAGGTTACTATGTTCATGTAATAGTCTGGTTTAAAGTGAACCGGATATTCATATGGAAATATGAATTCCGGGTTACACGTCAGACATCTAGGTTAAAATGTTTCCAAGATCGATGACGTTCTAGCGATAAAGAAATACGTAATCAAATTACACCGAAATAGTAAAGCAACTGAAGTCTTAAAGTTTACAACTTGAGAGCCTAAGGGCCTCATAAAACCAAGTAAAGTCCAAAATAAAACGTACATGCTAAAATAAATAGTAAAGTTCAAACGATTAACAGTTTAAGTTCAAGTGCGATAGTTAGCTCATTCACAGGTTCCAACATTTGGGTCCTCACTCACCAACCCCACCTGCAATTTAACCTGCTAGTTGTCAAATGACAACATCATAGCAAGTTCCAATGAACACAAACCAATACACGTCAGAGACTTCATACAATGCATTATACAGGTTACATTGATACAAGTAATTAGTTCATCCTAGCATGCAAAGGCTCTAATAGTTAAAATGTCGTATTTGACTTTCCAACTTCCAACTCATGTCGTATTTGACGGGGTGTTACAGCATAGGCCATGAATATTCTATTTTAAATGAGGGGTGATTGTGATTCAAACCTGTGACCTCTTGTCACGTTGGTTTCTGATCCCATGTTAAGGAATCATCTCAACCAAAAACTTAAGCTGATGGTTGGGGTCCCAATATAGGTTATATACTCTAGCAATATTATATTCAAATAATATGAATTTAACATAATCTTTATATTGATGGTGTTTGGCAAATAGCTGATAACTGGTAGCTAATAGTTCATTATAGTGGCTGATTTGACCATGTGATTTTATTAACTGGTTTGACTAGCTAATTTTGAACCCGCTGCTATAAGCAGCTTGTTCAAAAACAACTTATTCGTATCAATAAGCTGTTTCAACCAGCTAATTCACCAAACACTATCTTTAGCTGGTTTGACCACCCAACCCTCTATTTATATCCAATAAGCTAAAATTGCTCAATAAGCTAATTTGCCAAACACCCCATTATTATATTCTCTGGAAAGTAGCTAGAGTCAATTAAGTCAAAATATTTGCATACATGATCTTTTGATGAAATTTTCCATCTCAAAATATTTACGATATTTATTTTCTTAATTATTATTAGAGTAATTTTTGAATAAGAGCAAAGTTTAGAACTTTTGCGAATTACAACCTCAAAAATTGTTTTCTTTTTGCAAATTACTGCCACCCAAGTATCAAAATTTACTTTATTCAAAAAAAA
Organism: Amaranthus cruentus; assembly: GCA_019425755.1. Classification (NCBI taxonomy): domain Eukaryota; kingdom Viridiplantae; phylum Streptophyta; class Magnoliopsida; order Caryophyllales; family Amaranthaceae; genus Amaranthus; species Amaranthus cruentus. The sequence goes on from JAGPNP010000098.1 coordinate 16,066, forward strand.
GTATCAAAATTTACTACACCATTCTGCCCAAGTCACCGTTGATCAACCCAAATGACCTTTGACCAGCCTTGACTGTTTACCATCACTAATCACCTTTGACTTTTATTGGCAATCTCTAATCACCTTTGACTTTCCTACGTATCCGTAGTACCATTGTGTTTTAGCACTTAAACGTCGTTTTCACCCATATATTTAAACTAGCACAAATTTTTTTATATATGGGTTAAATAGCCGAATTAATATAATTATTTGCAAATAGAATCTTTATTTTAAAGTCATTTCACAGATAGACAATTTTTCACAAAAATAACTATTAAATTAATGAAAAAGTGTGAAAAAGTAACTAATAATTTTTTTTGTTTTTCCAAAAAATACCTAATAAAAAAGTTTTGTCAAATGGAAAAAGAATTTTTGATTTTGACCAGTCAACCGTTACATTTAACGATTAACGGAAGGAAAACGTCACTT
>JAGPNP010000099.1:0-15000 GCA_019425755.1 Amaranthus cruentus
GATGATTGGAGATGCGATTTGGGTTTAGTCTTTGGAGGAAGGTGTTTGTTTTTGGTGCGGTTTTACGTTATTTGTGGAATCAAGTCTACAGGGCTGGGTTTTAGTGGAGGCAGTTGAGTGTTCCCGGTGGTGGTTGGCGTGGACAAGGATTTAGTAATTTTAGGAGGTGTTGTGTTGTCTGTTTTCTTAAGGGCTATGGTGTTGCCTGGTTTAGATTCTTTTTGGTGACTGGGGCTTATTCTTTTTCTTTTGTGGGTCTCTTGCATGGTTTTTTCGAGCTCTTGGGATCTACTGGTGGTGTTTTTGGAGGTTTTCGCCTGTTCGTGGGGGTTATGTTTTGATGATGGTGGTTTCTGTTTATTGGTGGCCTGCGTTAGTTTACCGATGGTGTTGCAGGTTTGTTGGTTCTTTCCTTTTGGATGGTGGAGTTATCTGGTAGCCCGTTTTGCCATTTTCCTCTTGGTGTTAGGGGTGCAGTGTCTGTTTTGAGATGGGTTAAGGATGGATATGATGTCGATGGTGGTGTTGAAATGGGTTTGACCCTGGTGTGAGTATCTTTCACTGTGCTACGATGAGTGGAGCTGGGTGTTCAAATGGTCAGGTGAAATCTGTCCTAGTTTGGGGTTCGTGGTGTATCGCTTTCATTAGTTGGAGTGGATAAATCTACTGGGTCTCCTGGTCGCTGGTGTTGTTGATTTGTTGTCCTTCATGATTGCGCCGGTGATTTGACCGTTTGGGCTATGCTGGTGTCTTGTTGGCTGCACGGGTTTTGATCGTGGTGCGTAAGGCGAGATTAATGGGGTGGCGTCGTATAGTGTTGCTTTTGATAGCTTTTCAATTTGGTGTATCTGGTGTAGAACCTTGTATTTTCTGGAAAATTATGGTGATGCATAGTCCACTCCTATGCTGTTTCTGAGTGGCCTGGTTTCTTGGCCCCCTCTTCTTATGGCTTTTTTCCCTCTCGGGGTTTTTTTATGCCGGAGGATTTGGGGTTCCCATGATCCAGTGTTGGTGTTGTTTCCTCTCGTTTTTCTTATTATATATATATTCCGAATTTTCAAAAAAAAAATATATATATATATCACACACACATATATATATATATATAACACATATATATATCACATATATAATTACACTATATATATATATATACATCTCATATATATATATATATATATATATCTATATATATATACACTATGAGATGTGGAGGGATATGGCGGATTTGGATTATAACTCAGCGTGCTTATTTATGGGGGATTTCAATGCTATTTTCAAAGATGAGCAAGGAAGAATGGGTCGCAGGTGACTTCTTATGAGACATATGACATGCGTCAGTGGCTTGACAGCAAGGACCTCCACCCTATCACCGAAAAAGGGCATAGCTTCTCTTGGTCCAACAGAGAGGAGGGTGAGAACCGCACTCTTACAAAGATCGACCATGCTATAGGGAACCTCCAATGGCTTACCCAATTTAGTCATGCGAGTGCTCTCTATGCTAATTCCCAAACATCAGATCACACCCCTTTAATCGTGAACATCACAGAGTACGACCATCAGCAAAGTCGCCCGTTCCGTTTCTTCTACTATTTATGTGACCATCAGGACTTCCTAAAGGTGGTGGAGAAAGCTTGGAATCTCAGAGTAAAAGGTACAGGGATGCAGAGGTTGTGACACAAGATGAATAACGTCAAATACAGTTTGAAAAAGCTTCACAACACAGAATTTGCGGGCATTAAAGATCGCATTCAAGGGTGGGAGCAGACCCTGGAAAACATCCAAACTCGAATGCAGACTAACCCCACTTGTGGAGAGCTTCACAGGCAAGAAAAGGAGGCTACCTCCCATGTGAGAAAATGGAGGAGTATTGAAGACAAAGCGCTCCATCAGAAAGCAAGAGTGAACTGGATGAGATATGGGGATGATAGCACCGCCTACTTCCACGCAACAATAAAGGAAAGACAGGCGGCTAACAGTATTCATCAAATCCAAGATAATAATGGCAATTGGCTCCATAATTCCAATGATATCCAGAAAGAAATCATTCAGTTTTATCAAAGCCTCCAAGGGACAGAAAACCCAAACCTTGAGGTGATTGATAGGAGGATTATGAGAGAGGGTACTCAAGTGGACAACAGCAGTTGCCAGATGCTTATTCAAGAGGTAACTGAGGTAGAAATCAAAGATGCTCTGTTTGGAATTAAAGACAACAAAGCTCCAGGGATCGATGGGTTCAATGCGTGTTTCTTTAAAAGGTCTTGGGATATTGCTAAGGATGACCTCATAGCAGCCATCATAGAGTTCTTCACCAAGAATTCACTGTTTCGCCCGTTCAATTGCACATTGGTCACCCTGATTCCTAAGACAAATAATGCTAGCAGAGTTGGTGACTTCAGACCGATAGCCTGTTGTACGGTGGTGTATAAGATCATCTCCAGAATCCTCGCTAGGAGACTCCAGAGAGTTATGAGAAAGGTGATAGACCCAACCCAATCAGGGTTTATCCCAGGCAGGCAGATGGCAGATAATATCTTACTTGCAGCTGAGCTCATCAAAGGCTACACCCGAAAGAACAATAGTCCTAGATGCATGATTAACATGGACCTCCGAAAAGCATATGATTCTATCAGCTGGACCTTTCTGTTCTCGGTAATGGCAGAGATGGGGCTCCCTCCTAGATTCGTTGACTGGATAAAAGAGTGTGTCTCCTCGGTGTCCTTCTCTATCCTAGTTAACGGCTTACCCCTTAAGCCCTTTGATGCTAGGAAAGGGTTACGACAAGGGGATCCGATCTCCCCGTACCTCTTCGCTATAGCTATGGAGTACCTATCCAGACTTATGCATAGACAACAAGATACCACTGGTTTTCATCACCACCCCAGATGCAGGCTTGATCGCATTACTCATCTCTTGTTTGCGGATGACCTCCTCCTCTTCTGTAGAGCTGATGTCTCCTCGGTCCAGAATCTCATGCTCACCTTCCAGAATTTTTCCAGAGCGTCGGGCCTAGAGGCTAACAACAGCAAAAGCAGTGTCTACCTCTCAGGGATTGATAATCACAAGAGAGACCGAATTCTACAGCTCCTTCATATGACAGAGGGCTCCTTCCCTTTCAGATATCTTGGAGTTCCCCTTCATTCTAAAAAGCTCAACTCCCGGGATTGTAGACCACTTGTAGATAAAATTGTTGGAAGAATCGGCTACTGGTCCTCTCGGTTACTATCTTATGCAGGTAGGATCCAGCTTGTGCGTAGCGTTATAGGGTGCATGTTGAATTTTTGGGCCCAAATCTTCTGCCTCCCGAAGAAATTGATCAAAATGGTTGAGAGCATCTGTCGATCCTTCATTTGGACTGGCAAAGAGGGTCTGTCGAAGAAAGTCGTTGTTTCCTGGAATCAAATGTGCCTTCCTTACTCTAAAGGAGGCCTAAATCTGAGAGACATGTATATTTGGAACAAGGCCGCAATTCTCAAGCACCTGTGGAACTTGGCTCGGAAAAAAGAAAATCTTTGGGTGAAATGGATTCATAGCTACTATATGAAATCTCATGGGTTACAAGATGTGAGGGTCTCTATTCATGCATCATGGACTTTCAAGAAGATCATCAAACACAGGAATCTGGTGGATAAGCTTGGAGGTTGGGAAAAATTTAACACTGGAGATACCTTCAGTATTGGCAGAACCTATGAGCTCCTTATTGCAGATAATCCAAGGGTCTTCTAGGGTAACATTATGACTAAAAATATAGCAAGCCCGAGCGCCAGATTCATAACTTGGCTTGCCATACAGGATAGACTGGCTACTAGAGATAGAATCAGTAAATGGATGGATCTTCTAGATGACATGTCTGTCTTATGCAATGAAGCCAAGGAATCTGCTCAACACATCTTTTTTGAGTGCTCGAATGCTAAAGAAATTAGAGCTCACATTTTTGGCTTCCTCCCCCGTGGTCTTGATGAACCCAATTTTCACGTTGAAATCCAAAGCATGAGCAAAATTAATAACAAGAAGACAGATCGAGCCAAGCTGATAGTGGGTATCTGGACAGAGATGATCTACAATATTTGGATGCAACGCAACAAAAAAATTTTTGATAACCACACTTTCAAGCGGAAGGAGGTTATAGATTGTACAATCTTTAGGTTAGCTGGGCGGGTAAAAAATAGATTGATAGAGTTGCTTGTAACTAAGTAGATAGTTTTGGGGTTTTTGGGCTATCGCTCTCCTTTTTGTAAAGAGCGATAGTGTTTTTGGGTTGCCCGGGCGGAGTTAATTTCCTCCCTGGCGTCTGTTTGTCTTCTTTGGTATATAATACAAATCATTTGGCAAATATATATATATATATATATATATATATATATATATATATATATATAATAAAAAATAAAAAAATGGCTAGAGATAGAGAGAGAGGGAGTGGAGGAAATGAGTATGGCAATCCAATCGTCACACGTAATTCAAATTTCAACCGGTACAGCTCGAGACAACGGCAGCAACAGAGACACCAGTCCTTCCGGCGACCTGGTCATCGAGGGGTAACCCACCTCCCTTGGGGGTGTGGTCCTCGGGAGTCATCCCGGAGTGATGGTGGGCTTCTTCGAAGATCAACAATTACTTTATTTGTTGATAATATTCCGGTTGGAATGTCAAAACAATGGCTGGGAGACATTTTTTCAGAGCATGGAAGGGTTTTAGATGTGTTCATTTCAAGAAAAATCAGGAAAAAAAGCAAGCTTGGCTTTGGTTTTGTAAGATTCAAGAATCTCACGGAGGCAAAAATGGCTATGGGGAAGTTGAATGGTCATGAAGTTAAAGGTGTAAAAATGGTGGTATCCTTAGCAAAATATGAAAAAGGTGGAGCCCCAATAAGGAAAACGAAGAGAACCATGATACAAGGCGAAACGGAAGTATCAAAAAAGCTTGTTTACTCTACTATGAGAGATTCAAGAACATTTGCAGAAGTGGTAAAAGGGAATCAAAGTACAAAACAGAACAAAGAAAGGTTAGTTTGGAGAAGGAAAGGTGAAGAATCAGCAGCAAAACAGTATGGGAAAGGAGGAGCTCAACTGGAGAAACGTGGGAAACAGGAAAACTTGCAGAAAAATCAGAGAGTAGAAGAGGTCCCTGAAGTCGTGGGTTCGAAGCTGGAGACAAGCAGACCAGCTACTGGAAACAACAGAATATGCGATACTCATAAGGCAACTATCTCGAAAAACCATGCCATGATCAATAAATTGCAATTAGCTGTTGTTGATGTAGATGAACCTTATGAGATAGGAAAAATCGCAGCTTTATGTAATGAAAAACATATAGATGCAGAATATATTTCGTCCATAAGCCCATATAAGATGGTAGTATTTTTCAAAAATAAACAAGCCTTGAATCTAGCACTTGAAGAAACATCTCAATTTAGAAAAGAACTCCCTACTGCTAGAATTTGGACAGAAGAAGACAGTTGTTTGGAGAGATTAGTGTGGATTGAATGCATAGGAATACACCCGATGTGCTGGGGTTTCGACACATTTGAAAGCATTGGGAATATTTGGGGTGAGGTGATAAAGATGGACCATGTTCAAAGTGGGGTTCATTGTATTACATCTGCGAAGGTACTATTGAGAACCAATCATATGAGCAGAATCGATTCAAAAGTGTTACTTTCTTGGGATGAAAATACATGTGTAGTAAGGGTGTGTGAAATTCAGCTTTGTGGATCTATTAAGGAACAGCTGAATAATGTTAATGAAGAGGTAGATGAGGATGCAATACCCACAGTACCATATCATAATGAAGCTAGAGATGGGCAGCATGGTCAAGAGGATGTTGAGAGAAATGGGGAAAACAGTCAATTGAATATATTGCAGCAAAGAATGTCTGATCAAGAGAATGATCTCGTTATGGGTGCAGTACCACCACTGGAAGCAGTAGATGTAGATAGGACACAGGAGTTACATGATCTCAGTAATATACATGAAAATCAGAATGGGGAATGGGATATACACACCAAAGAAGATGAAAATGGCATGGATGACAATTGTGTAGCACAGCTAATTGAAAAGGCTCTCCCCACGACAGTTAATGATGATAATTTCGATCCAATTAGAGAAATTGAATGCGTTATACCAAGACCTGAAAGAGTTAGAGATTATGATAATTCCCCTCTGAGATATGCTTGCAGTAGCACAACACAGAATACTTCACACAGAAAGAAAAGAGGACGCCCAAAAAGGGTAGTTCATTCTCTACCGGAACCGCTACTTGTCCCATCCACACCTTTGAGCAGCAACATGGAGGCTATACAAACATGGAACATAGCAAAACGCATTGGGGTGAAAGCACTGAAGGATGATACAGTTGTGTCCGCACTAAGAAGATCGAAAAGGTTGCTTGCAATGGAGGGTGAAAACCCCTAAGGGGCTATGTAAGTGGCTTATCTTTGGTGTTTTATTTTTATAAATGAATTTGTTGTTTTGGAATGTAAGAGGAATGGGAAAGGGAGAAAAAAGTATCACAATTTGAAACTTAATTAACAGTCAAAAAGCATCAATAGTGGGACTTGTTGAAACGAAACATAGGTTCACCTTTGAAAGAAGAGTGAAAAGACTCTAGGGTAATGATGAATATGACTGGAGTGAAGCCCTTGCATCAGAAACTAATAGTGGAGGTATAGTGGTAATGTGGGATCCGAATATCTTTAGTGTTTCTCAGAAATTTGTTGCGGATAGATGGATAGTGCTAGAGGGATCCTTAGTCAAAAATAACATGAATTGTTGCATTGGGATTATATATGGAGCAAATGATGTAGGGGGAAGAAGGAATATGTATGATACGTTGGGGCCGCTATTGACCTCGATTGGAAAACCAATTTTGTGGCTAGGGGACTTTAATTAAATAATGCACCCTGATGAGAGAATTGGATCTTATAGATATGATTTAAGCATCAGAGAATTTGTTGGATGGATTCATGATCTAAACTTGATAGATGTTCCGTTACATGGAATAAAATTTACTTGGAGCCGACATGATTCGCAAAGTAGGCTTGATAGATGTTTGTGCCACAATGACTGGTTCACTTCATACCCGAATATGCATCTGGAGGGATTGAAAAGAAGCTTCTCGGATCATAACCCTCTATTGTTATCATTGGAGAAAAAGGTGGATTGGGGACCAAAACCATTTAGGGCCTATAATTGTTGGTTCTTAAACCCGGAATTCAAAAAGTTTCTGTGCAGAGAATGGGAAAACCTACCAAATTTAGGGCTACAAAACAAGTTGAAAGCCCTAAAGGCACCCTTGATGCAATGGAGTAGGGAGAAATTCGCATGTATGGATGAGAAAATTAGGAAGCTGGAGTTAGTGGTCCATGAGTTACAGCTAAGGGGTGAATCGAGACAATTAAATGAAGAAGAATCCGCAAGGTTGAGAGCCACTCAAAGCTATCTTACTGCTTGGTTAATTAGAAGAGAACGTATGTGGAGACAAAAAGCCCGGGCTTATGGTTTTAGCTTGAAAGACAGAAATACAAAGTTCTTCCATGCCTCAACCATTATCAAAAGAAAGAGAAATGAGCTTTCTCAACTGGAAATAAATGGGAGGATCATCTCAGGGGTCGACAACCTCAAAAGGGAAATAAATAAATACATAAGGGAACTTTTTGCACAGGATCAATTACCGGAGTTGGATTTTGATATGGGTGATCATGCACGCATTTCTGAGGATCAGGTTAGATTCCTTGAAGCAATGCCGAGTAGAGAGGAGGTTAAGGAGGCTGTCTGGGCATGTGGGATAGATAAAGCACCAGGTTTTGATGGTTTTAACTTTAAAAATTCATTCGAGAAATGTGGGATATGATAAAGGAAGACATCTACAAGTGTGTGATAAGCTTCTTGGAGAATGGGGCAAATGCAAAAGCGATAAATATCACATGGGTAACACTCATACCAAAGGTAACAAATCCGAGTACCATTGAGGATTTTAGGCCTATCAGTATGGTTGGGGCTATTTATAAGATCATTGCCAAGATATTATCCCTGAGACTGAAAGTAGTCATTGCTCCTCTTATAGACGAATCTCAGAGCGCCTTTGTTATGGATAGGCAAATATTAGATGGAGTGTTGGTGGCAAATGAGTCAATTCGATGGCTAAAGAAAAAGAAGATAGGTGGTGCACTACTAAAGCTTGATTTCAAGAAGGCCTATGATTCAGTGAGATGGAGTTTCCTTCAGCAGGTTATGGTGAAGATGGGCTTTGGGAGAAGATGGATCAAATGGATAATGACATGTGTTACATCAGCTTCTATTTCAGTACTTCTAAATGGCTCTCCATTAAAACCTGTGAAAATGGAGAAAGGATTAAGACAGGGTGATCCTTTATCTCCATATTTATTCATTCTAGTAAGTGAAGCTTTAGTTTGTCTACTTAGGAAAGCTGAAGAAATTCATTTGATTGAGGGGGTGGAAATTGGGAAGGATAGGGTAAGGGTAAAGCACCTCCAGTTCGCGGACGATACTCTCATATTCGTTCCAAAGAATGATATGGTGGTGACTAATTACTTCAGGATCCTTGATGTGTTTGCCCTAATGTCGGGGTTGAGCCTTAATTACAGCAAGTCAAACATCATTGCGTGGAGCTCTAGTGACGAAGAGTGGGTGAAAGCTACGGCCAGAAGGGTGGGTTGTTCCTATGCTACGTGTCCGGTGACTTATCTTGGGTTGCCATTGGGAGATAATATGAACAGGAGCCATGCATGGAAACCTGTGATATCAAAAATTGAAAATAAGCTAGCATCGTGGAAGGCCAAGCTGCTATCAAGAGCTGGAAGACTGATGATGATTAAGAGTGTCTTAAATAGTCTCCCTGTCTATTTCATGAGCATGTTTCGTATGCCTAAAGGTGTAGCTCATAAGATCGTTTCTCTACAAAGGAAGTTCTTTTGGGGTACTACAGCAAATGATCAGATGATGGCACCTCCGGTAAAATGGTCATCAATAGAACTCCCAAAGGAGTTGGGTGGATTAGGTGTTGGTAATATCCTGCATAAAAATCTTGTGCTGTTATTTAAATGGTGGTGGAGATTCTCTGGAAGTGACAACACATTATGGAAACGCATTCTTATCTCGGTGTATAATATTAAAGGGCTGAAAGCTAATTCTGATTCCTTTGGTAATATCAAGATGGGGACTTGGGCACAACTAATGTCAGATGATGTGGAGACAAAGAGAGTGAGAGAATTAGTTGAAGAGGGCATGTCTTGTGTAGTAGGGGATGGAAAAACCCTCAGATTTTGGCATGATAGGTGGGCTCCGGGAGGTCCTTTGAGGACTACTTTCCATAGACTATTTTCGATCTCAACCCAAGGCGATGCTATGATCAATCAAATGGGTAGATGGAATGGAAATGATTGGATTTGGGAGCTATCTTGGAGAAGGAATCTATTTGAGTGGGAGAAAGAAGAGCTTGAAAGATTGAATCTTATTCTTATGCAGATTAGACTAGACAACAATAATAGAGATGAATTACAGTGGAATGGTGCAAAATATCAAAAATATCCCATTAGAGAGATTGTAAAGAAACTGTATGAATCAGAGGCCCCGTTATTACCTAAGCCAGTCACTTCTTATGTGTGGAGCATCAAAGTGCCTCCTAGGGTGCACCTCACTATGTGGATGGCAAATCTAGAAAAGCTAAAGACTGGAGATTTTCTTGTGGATAAAGGCCTTATAGATCCGATGCATGCCCAATGCCCTACGATGATTAAGTCAGATCAGAGAAGAAGTATAATAATAATAAATAATAAATAATAAATAATAAATAATATATAATAAATAATAAATAATAAATAATAAATAATAAATAATAAATAATAAATAATAAATAATAAATAATAAATAATAAATAATAAATAAAAAATAAAAAATAAAAAATAAAAAAAAAATAATTAATAATAAAGAAAAAAGGGGAGAGAATGATGTACCTTCAAATTAAGCGAAGCGTGATGAGTCCATCACGAAGTGGAGTACCGACCACAAAAAGACTAAAAGCGAGTGATGTCGGTAAAAGCCCTACGATGATTAAGTCAGATCAGAGAAGAAGTATAATAATAATAAATAATAAATAATAAATAATAAATAATAAATAATAAATAATAAATAATAAATAATAAATAATAAATAATAAATAATAAATAATAAATAATAAATAATAAATAATAAATAATAAATAATAAATAATAAATAAAAAAAGGGAGAGAATGGTGTACCTTCGAATTAAGCGAAGCGTGATGATCCATTTGCCGCAAGTGGTGTACCTGCAACCACAAAAAAGACTAAACCGGGGGCTGATGTCCCGGTAAAGCCCTACGATGATTAAGTCAAATCAGAGAAGAAGTATAATAATAAATAATAAATAATAAATAATAAATAATAAATAATAAATAATAAATAATAAATAAGAAATAATAAATAATAAATCATAAATAACAAAATAATAAAGAAAAAAGGGGATAGAATGGTTTATCTTCGAATTAAGCGAAGCGTGATGATCCATCTGCCGCAAGTGGTGTACCTGTAACCACAAAAAAGACTAAACCGGGGGCTGATGTCCCGGAAAAGCCCTATGATGATTAAGTCAGATCAGAGAGGAAGTATAATAATAAAGATTAATAAATAATAAATAATAAATAATAAAGAAAAAAGGGGAGAGAATGGTGTACCTTCGAATTAAGCGAAGCGTGATGATCCATCTACCGCAAGTGGTGTACCTGCAACCACAAAAAAAGACTAAACCGGGGGCTGATATCCCAGTAAAGCCCTACGATGATTAAGTCAGATAAGAGAGGAAGTATAATAATAATAAATAATAAATAATAAATAATAAATAAGAAATAATAAATAAGAAATAATAAATAATAAATAATAAATAATAAATAATAAATAATAAATAATAAATAATAAATAATAAATAATAAATAATAAATAAGAAATAATAAATGATAAAGAAAAAAGGTGAGAGATTGGTGTACTTGAGATTAAGCGCTGATGATCCATCTCGCTAAGTGGTGTACGCAACACAAAAAGACTAAGCCGGTGATGTCCGGAAAAAGCCACGATGATTAAGTCGGTCGAGGAAGTATAATAACAAATATTAATAAATAATAAATAATAAATAATAAATAATAAATAATAAATAATAAATAATAAATAATAAATAATAAATAATAAATAATAAATAATAAATAATAAATAATAAATAATAAATAATAAATAATAAATAATAAATAATAAATAATAAATAATAAATAATAAATAATAAATAATAAATAATAAAGAAAAAAGGGGAGAGAATGGTGTAACTTCGAATTAAGCGAAGCGTGATGATCCATATGCCGCAAGTGGTGTACCTGCAACCACAAAAAAGATTAAACTGGGGGCTGATGTCCTAGTAAAGTCCTACGATGATTAAGTCAGATTAGAGAGGAAGTATAATGACATTAAATAATAAATAATAAATAATAAATAATAAATAATAAATAATAAATAATAAATAATAAATAATAAATAATGAATAATGAATAATGAATAATGAATAATGAATAATGAATAATAAATAATGAATAATAAATAATTAAAAATAAATAATAAATAATAAATAATAAATAATAAATAATAAAGAAAAAAGGGGAGAGAATGGTGTAGCTTCGAGTTAAGCGAAGCGTGATGATCCATCAGCCGCAAGTGGTGTACCTGAAACGACAAAAAAGACTAAACCGTTCGCTGGTGTCCCGGAAAAGCCCTCCGATGATTAAGTCAGATCAGAGAGGAAGTATAATAATAATAAATAATAAATAATAAATAATAAATAATAAAGAAAAAAGGGGAGAGAATGGTGTACCTTCGAATTAAGCGAAGCGTGATGATCCATCTGCCGCAAGTGGTGTACCTCTAACCACAAAAAAGACTCAACCGGGGGCTGATGTCCCGGAAAAGCCCTACGATGATTAAGTCAGATCAGAGAGGAAGTATAAGAATAATAAATAATAAATAATAAATAATAAATAATAAATAATAAATAATAAATAATAAATAATAAAGAAAAAAACGGAGAGAATGGTGTACCTTCGAATTAAGCGAAGCGTGATGATCCAACTGCCGCAAGTGGTGTACCTGCAACTACAAAAAAGACTAAAACGGGGGTTGATGTCCCGAAAAAGCCCTACGATGATTAAGTCGATCAGAGAGAAAGTATAATAATAATAAATAATAAATAATAAATAATAAATAACAAATAACAAATAACAAATAACAAATAACAAATAACAAATAACAAATAACAAATAACAAATAACAAATAACAAATAACAAATAATAAATAAAAAATTATAAATTATAAATAATAAATAATAAATAATAAAGAAAAAAGAATAAAGAATAAATGGACTTGAACTTAGTATCTCGAAGAAATACTAAGCTGCGTACGTATCCCGAATGAATCAAAGCCCACGTAGTTCTTTGTTGTACCTTTTATTTTTAATTGTTGAATCTGGATGTTGATTGTCCGTTGTCCAGTATCTATGATCCAATTCGTCATCGTCATATGCTTGAATAGATGCTTCCGACGTCACTCCTCCCGACGATGATGTAGATAACAACAATAATAAGAATAATAATAACAATAACAATAATAACAATAATAATAACAATAATAATGATATTAATAATAATAATAAATATTAAATAATAAATAATAAATAATAAATAATTAATAATAAATAATAATGAAAAAAGGGGATAGAATGGTGTACCTTCGAATTAAGCGAAACGTGATGATCCATCTACCGCAAGTGGTGTACCTGCAACCACAAAAAAGACTAAACCGGGGGCTGATGTCCCGGTAAAGCCCTCCGATGATTAAGTCAGATCAGAGAAGAAGTATAATAATAATAAATAATAAATAATAAATAATAAATAATAAATAATAAATAATAAATAATAAATAAGAAATAATAAATTATAAATAATAAATAATAAATAATAAATAATAAAGCAAAAAAGGGGAGAGAATGGTGTACCTTCGAATTAAGCGAAGCGTGATGATCCATCTGCTGGAAGTGGTGTACACGCACCACAAAAAAAAGACTAAGCATGTCACGGTAAAGCCCTACGATAATTAAGTCAGATCAGAAAGGAAGTATAATAATAATAAATAATAAATAATAAATAATAAATAATAAATAATAAATGATAAATAAAAAATAAAAAATAAAAAATAAAAAATAAAAAATAATAAAGAAAAAAGGGGAGATAATGGTGTACCTTCGAATTAAGCGAAGCGTGATGATCCATCTGCCGCAAGTGGTGTACCTGCAACCACAAAAAAGACTAAACCGGGGGCTGATGTCCCGGAAAAGCCCTCAGATGATTAAGTCAGATCAGAGAGGAAGTCATATAAATAATAAATAATAAATAATAAATAATAAATAATAAATAATAAATAATAAATAATAAATAATAAATAATAAATAATAAATAATAAATAATAAATAATAAATAAATAATAATTAATAATTAATAATTAATAATTAATAATTAATAATATAGTTTTGAGCCGTCTCTCTCTCCTCCTTCTCTCTAGAAATCGCCCCGGTAGGGCGATTCAGCCCCAGCCATGGCATACCGGCGGCGAGGTCGACCACCGAGGAGGAGGAGAACTCCGGCGTGCTTCTTTACCCTTCAACCCCTCTGTTGATGCTTCATGGGTCCCCATATCAACGTAATTTGTTGCGAATTCAGAACCCTAATTCGCGATTTCATTTCCTGTTTTCGAGATGTCGAAGCCTCAACTCTGAGATTTCGAACCCATCTTCTGATGAAACCCTAAATTGATTTAGGGGTTTTCCATTTAAGATCAGTCTTAAAGTGTATGAATATTTACAAATTGGGCATGGCTTCGATTCTGATTTTCGAAGATTTGTTTTAGAGGAGTTGTTTGAAGCTTCCGATGAGCGAAAACTTCCAGGTTCGTATCATTCTAGGAGAATAACGCTTGCTTTTAACCCTAATTAGTTGCTGAAGGGTCGAATTTTTCTCAAGGCTATATTGAATCAGGGTTCTCTATTTCGATTCTTTGATCGAATGAGAATACCCCCAATTCGAGATGCCGAAACTCAAACCCTAACCTGAGAACCATCTTAGGCTGTAACCCTATATTGATAGTCAAAAGAGGTAACCCTTATGTCTATGTCTGTGAACTGCACATTGCAGTTATGTATTGGAGGATATCAACTGGGATTGATATTCCTATCTTGAGAGATATGATCTGAATCCTGTCCCAGGGAGTCAAGGGCACGGTTTGCTTGATCCCTTTCATTTGTGGCTGGGTAACCAGATACTCATTCACCACGTAATGCTGGTTTGAAGAGTAGTAAATGATCTAAGTCTAGTATGCTTGGTCTGATTGACGTTAATGCTATAGTTGAGTATTAGTTCTGAGATTGAGTCTTCGTATTCTTAGTTTTAAGGGTCATGAACTGTTTTCTACAGTTAAGTATTTGAGGATAACTTTTACTTGCTATTCCTTCATACTTGAGGGTATCAATTTGGATGTTATTCCTGGTATTCTTGCTGGTTGTTGTTCTAGGTCTTTGGATTGTGCTGGTACTATATCTTAGAGGATGATATCCCTTAAGGGCCTGCTCTCGGGGACACCAGCTTCTTTAGAGGTAGCATAGTGGGAATCTTGTACCCACCTCCTCTCCTTCTGGTTTTCTCCTAGAGGGCAGGTTAAGTCTTGACATAGGACATCGATCCCTGATGCAATGACCTCCCCCACAAATGGCTTAGATAAATCCTGTGTGGTGGCAATCCTACTGCTGGTTTTTTGTCAAAGGAAGGCATGTGGTTGGACCCTCCATGGGCCACTGGTTCTTTGATCCTGGGTTTTTGGGCTCTCACTTGAGTCTTTCATATAGCCTGAGCCTATGAGAGCTGGGCTTGGTTTATGGTT
>JAGPNP010000100.1:0-16425 GCA_019425755.1 Amaranthus cruentus
CAAATTCATTTCCTCTGCTTCCATCTCCAATTTCGAATTCCTCCCCCCAATCTACACTAAATTTAGGGTTCGATGCTATTGGAATATGATGTTGTTCTCCATCGAAATGGTAAGTTCGTTCCTTTTGATATATGGTACTTTAATCATTACATTGTTTTTGTTCAATCTAATTGGTAATCAATTTCAATAATGTGTTACGTGTTGAGGTTAATGATTTCGAAAAATTTACAATGAAGTTTTGGAGAAAATAAATTTACATTGAAGATGGTTGGAGAAGAGATTTAAATGTGAAGAAGATGAAATAAAGGGGATGAAATAAATGCCATATGATAACCGGGATTAGCCGGTTACTGTTTTCCAAGGGGTATTGCGAGAAAACGCAGTTGAAAGGTAGGATTATTCATAATTCATTAATAATAGATAGTATTTACACTGGTTCATCAATAGAGGGGGTTATTCTCGACAATTTATCTTATATTATTTTATTAAATTATGAATTTGATGTAGAAAAAGTGGGTACAATAAACATAAACAACTAATAAAACAAGTTTGAGAAAAAATATAGGAACATCAACAAATAAAAAATATTATTATTAAATTATTAGGAAATATGTGGGGACAATAAGAAATATATATAAAATTGTTAAAAGTGCAGTTAGTGGATAATATTTGGGTAGCATAGGCATTATTACGAATGTTAAAATGAGTATGAACAAGGTTATTTTGTCCAATATTATGATATAAATAAAAAGATTCCTTATAAAAGCAGCAAACAGAACACCAATATTGGAAACTTTTTTAAGGAAGCAAGGGAGTATTATATAGAAAGTTGTCAAATAATCTTTTTCATAGTTGTGCTGATTAAATATAACTTTATACTATCAATATCTTTTTAATATTTAAACATAACTACTATTTTATAGAATTTTATATGCTAAAAAAATAAACCTATGATTCAAAAAATTATAGGAAGTACGACGTGGTAATCATGAGGTATTGGGTTTTGCCACGTGGTAACCAAAGCTTTTTTAAAATTCACGCGGTAACCCTGAGGTTCACCAATTAAACATTTGTGAACTTTTTACCTATAACACGTTTGGAGACCGTCTAATAATAAATAATAAGTAAGCTGGGTTGTTTTTGGTGAATAAATTGCAAATACTTACAATTGTGATGAAATGGAGTATAATGGAGGATCTATTTTTGGTGAACAAATGGCCGCGACTGGCGTTTGTTAATGTTGTTCAATCATCTTCAGACTTCAGAGGAAAGAATAGTATTTTCTTTTTTTCATGGTGGATTGCCCCAACACTCATAAGTCATAAGGAAGTAGGAACTATTGGGCTATCTAGGCTCAAGACTTCTTCATTTTGCTTCTCTTATCTAAGATAAGATATCAGATAACATTTAATCGCATATGTCAGAGACAATATTGACTGAATTTTATTACATATGAATGTCGTTCCTTCTCGTTTTTTGGGATACACATGACTTTTATGTTTATGATCCCCACAGACGGCACCAAACTGTTTCTGCTGAGAAACTGTCGAATTTATAAACGACACTTTAAGTAGGAAGTACCTTCAAATTAAAGAAAGTGAGATGATCTGACTGCCGCGAGTGGTGTACCTGCAACCACAAAGAAAGACTAAACTGGGGGCTAATGTCCCGGGAAGCCCTCCGATGCTTAAGTCAGACCGGGAAAGATAAGTGATATATGTAAGTATGAGTAAGATTGCGTACCCTTTTTATGTAGACGAATGAATATTTATAGCAACAAGTAGTAGGATTGTGGAGGTAGTTACCTGATTAATGGTAATTCATGGTGATCATGCTTGTGTACGTGGGGGGTAACAAGTAGTTACTTTAGGAGATGGGTGGTTATTGGAAGTGGTAGTCTATGCGTTTACTTATGTATTGACTTTGACCTTTGACTAGGGGTGTTTTCGACATTGCAGATATACGAGATATTTGACCCGTAACAAAACTATAAAAATTTAAAAGTGAGAACAGAGAACCCTTTCATTGATATTACCCAAAAATTAACCAAAAATTACCAACAAATTACCCATAATTTAGATTTTAAGAATATACTATCAAAACTAAGAAATTATAGACTATATAAAAATACAATTGCAAAATAATGAAATTAGAATAAACTACTGAAAATCTATTAAAAAAACTAAAGAATGAATTAGAATAAAGGGCCCAAAATTACCCATAAGTTGTAAAAAATGGAAGCTATTCCAAGATGATGAAGATGAAGGTTGAACTTAGAAGATTAAGACTTTTGCAATTCTAATCCATATCTTTTTCTTTTTAAAAAGGAAAAATTACCTAGAATAATCCAAACTATTCATGATTTTCCTACAATAATTCCACCTATTGATTAACCATAAATAATCCCAACTTTAAGGGGTATTTTCCTAGAGTAAACTTGGGTAACCCGATGACCTGCTATAGTAGGTAATTCACCAAAACAATAAATTAAATATTAATTCAAATTTAGAAAATATTTTTAAAAATTTACATAAAAAATTCTAAATAATAAAAAAAATCATAATCTTTCTATGAATATTTTTTTAACATTTTTTTCAACATTTATTTTAATTTATCTTTTTAAAAAAATAAAAATAAAACTTGTTATAGCAAGTCATCCGGTCACCGGGTTTACTCTTGGAAAATGCCCCTCAAAGTTGGGATTATTCATGGTTAATCAATAGGTGAGATTATTGTAGGAAAACCATGAATAGTTTGGATTATTCTAGGTAATTTTTCCTTTTAAAAATGGAAGTTTTATTAGTCTTTCCATTAATTTTTCAATATTCCCAATGAAATAATCATTACAGCTATGGGAAATGCAAATTCACGGGCCCATGTCTTTGTCCTTTTTAAAATGGAAGCTTTATTACTCTTTATTACCTATTATACTGCTGAATTAGTTTATTATTTTTTTAAATTACTAATACCAAATATATATATATGGTCCCCTAAATTTATTGGGCCCTAGGCCGTGGCACTCCTTGCCTAACCCTAGGGTTGGCCCTGCATATTTATTAAACTTATTTTATCAAATTAGATGAGCTTTGAAGTTTGACGTTCCAATTACATTAAAACTTGATTTACGGTGAACACGAACAATAAAAGCAATACTTAGATTTGCAATATAACCGGTTTCTTTTAAATATATAACATATTTTGGAGCTTCAACCATTAGTTTAAGCTTTTGGTTGAGTTGGTACCTTGACATGGTATTAGAAGTCAGTGTGACAAGAGGTCACAGGTTCGAATCTCAACTACCCCTCATTTTAAAGTGGATTATTTAGCACCAGGTATAAGGAGGGCCTGTGTTGCATCCACACTTTTAGCCTAAAGGGTTCTCGTGTGAAGGGGCATGTTAGAGTACATAATATATTTTTGGATCTCAACCATTAGCTTAAGCTTTTGGTGTAGTTGGTTCCTTGACATGTATATCAATTAAAATTGAACTAGATTCTTAATTTGATAGTTACCCGATCAATAAAACCCGTTTTTTGTCCATTAAAACCGAAACATTTATTGACCAATGACAATCCGAGTCCCATTGGCGCTCGACTTAAATTTTGCACTAAACCGATGTGAACTCAATAAATTGAATAACTGATCTTAATCCAATAGGAAGCTAACCAATTCGACCAAAGCGTGACCGATCAATGTGAAATTCAACCAAATCGAATAACAAGCATTCAAAACCAATTCAATCACCCGAATAAAAACTTGTTAGTAGGATATCCATATGTATAATAGCTACTCCAATAATCTAGGTGATGGTGTGAACGATATAGACAAAGTTCTACTCTTACAACTAGTTCATAATATTGATGCGGAGGGTCCACAATAAGTTGTCCTTTTAAACAAGTCACCAACATTTAATTATTGACCAAACGATGACACTGACTGGCCACGTGGGTTGTTGGAGCTATATTTGTCTTTTTCTTTCGAAATTTCTGTCATTTTTCTTTTAAACACGTGGCCATATTAGGACCATGGGTCACCTATATCTTTTATGACAATGATGTTACTAAAACTCATGCATGACCATGTCATGCACGTAACCATGCATGGTCATCAATTTGGTTCCACTAAGATGCATGATAAGATGGTGTATGTATGATCTCTAGGTTTGGATATGTATAAGAGGGTAAGGGATATAGATAACTTAAAAATTACAATAACATGCATTCCTATCCAAGGCTTTATTCCCTTTTAAACATGTTGCTTCTACTAGGGATGATCATGGGCGGGTTTGAAGCGGGTCCAATGTGAGCGAGCGGCCTTAATTTTGAGATCAGGGCGGATCCAGGTTCAATGGTCAAATTTTAGGCCGGGACCGGACCCTCAGATTGATAGGTCTAGGGTCCTTAATGGGTCCTTAGTGGGTCTAAAAAAAGTCTCACCCATATACGCTTAAATTAAATTTAAATTTAAGTTTATATTTTTCGAATATTTGTAAGAGAGTTATTATTGTATTTTACAAATTTTTAATACTAATTTAACATCTAAACTCGCATAGCGTCACCCATATACGCTTAAATTCTATTATAAACCCTAGTTCGAGTCTATGAAATAAGGGTAATTGGGTTAACACTTAGCAAGTAGCATATATATTATTTATATATATTATGATTATAATTTATATGAAAAGAAAATAAGTGTTGGGAGCAAAATTCATACGTAGAAGACAAATAAAAATCGACACTTTAATATTTATAAGGGGTCGAGAGTCAGGGTCAGAATATTGGATCGGACCGACCATGATCAAGATCAGGATCCAGGCGGATCAGATGGATCTCAAAATAAGGCCCTCTCGCTTAAAAAGAGACGGATCTGGGGCGGGTCCAACAGATCCTGAAACCGTGACCATCCTTAGCTTCTACAATGGCAATGAGTACATGTACAACAAAAAGTGAAGTTGGGAGTATTTGATTTTGTGGCCTACTGTTTTTATTGGAGTATCAATTTCTTACAAATTAAAAATATATTCTTTTCAAATCGATTTGTTCACTAATTGGGATCTTGGATTACTTGATCCATTTTAACTATAGAACATCTAAATTTATCTAGAAAATATCATTGCCATCTAAATTTGATAAGATTAAATATTACTCCCTCCAATTCACCACTAAAGTCTCATTTACTTTATTCACTCTATCCAATGTATTTATTCAATTATCAATATATCTAATTGTGAATAATTAAAAATTATGAAAAGTTGATATAAATAATTCTTGTATTGAGACGAATCAAACAAGATCCCACAGGACTATGTTTTAAGTTATATATTAATAATAATATACAAATTAAGAGTAAATAGTGTCCAAAAAGTAAATGAGACGTTAGTGCTGAATTGGATAGAGTTGCATACATTATTTTATTGATTAATAAATTTGATAGTGGTGTCTTCGGAGACATCTGATAAAAAAATTTGAAATTTGATAGTGAAAATGTGGGGAACACAAACGTTCAAAAATACTAACAGTGCGTTTGGTTAATGGTACTAAATAGTGGTAATGAAAATGATGTATAGTGTAAAATTTCATTAAAATTTTCATGTCATCCCATGGTAATGAAAATTTGATCACAAAAAATTTTTTTTGTTCACAAATTTCCATTACCACCTAATACCACCTCTCCCATTGGTAATTCATTGGAATGAATTTTATGAACAAAATGAGATGATTGAAGGTTGTCAAGCATAGCAATTAAGATAGCCAATAGATTTTTCAACCAAAATTACACTAATTTTTCATTCCCACTACCGCGGTTTATTACCACCTAGCACCTACCAAACGGGTCGTAAAAGAAAGTTAGTGAAAAAACATAAAGACTATAACAATTAAAAAATATTTTAATAATAGTACTTAAAATATGTGCAGACTATAAATAATATAAAAATGTATGTCGAGATCATAAGAATTATTATTAAAATATTAAAATCGGGATGAAATAAGTTAATTTTGTCTAAATTTTGTGATGTGAATTAAATAGAAAAAATTCTAATTGAAAGAACAAATAAGTTGATAAGTATTTTGATTGAATCTTTAGTACACAATCCGCAATGAAAATGTAGCATCGAAGTTGATGGAAATTGAGATGAAGTATGTCTATATCGTTGCAAATTATGATCAACTAAGTGATTGCAAAAGCCAACGCTGTCACTATCTATTTCGTCGTTTATTAGGGATATTTTTCACATGTTCCTTAAAGCCTCCACTAACCGTCCAATTTCCGTTAGCAACCATTGACATACCAATACATTAAATTTTGTCACTACTTCATTGCTTACTTAATTTAGCCAAGATTTCTCAATTAAATTTTTACAAAATTGCAATGTTGTGTGTGACAAAGTGTTGGTTACGTAAGAAGTTTTATAAGCATAAGATGGAAATAGTATACATGTGAATATCACGAAGGATGTGTTACATATGTATGCACTATGGCGCACTTGCATGATGGATAAGATTTGGAATCAGGTTTTGAGAACACGGCTAGGTCATACCCCTAATTCTACAAATATACTACAAATATACGTAAAATAGATGGTAATGTGTTAGGACCCTTAAACAGAAACAATACACCACTCACTAAAACATAATTTGTTTTTAATGGGATATATTTAGTGACATTTAATTTAAATGTTGCTATTTCAAATTTCTAATAATATATAAAGAGGATTTAGCGACATTTATAGACTATTTAGCTGCATAATAAAAAATTACACTAAAGCTTTTAGTGACATAGAATCTAGTGACATTTCTCATAAATTTCCACTATAGACTATAGTAAGTTACCTATGCAACTAAAGACCATATAAAGTGTCACCAAATCACTTTATAGTAAAACTTAAAATAAAAACCAGTAATTATTACACTAAAAATATAATGCCACTAAATCAAATGTTGCAAAAATTAAAATTTATTATAGTGACTAAGTGGACTAAGCCACAAAATATACCTAAACTACACCAAGGGGTCATCAGGCCCACTAAATAAAAGTTAAGTCTCCGAAAAGCTTTAAATAAAAATCACTAGGCCGAATTCTAACAAATGACTAACAGGTCAACACCACTAAATCAAGACATATATCATCGACAAGTTGCAACGACATCAACCTCGCCACCCTTAATGCCTGCCAATGTTTCGCCACAGAATTGACAATCTTGATTAAAGTATGAAGCCCCAAGCCACTGAAACAAATAGGGTGGAGTAAACCACAAACACCACCTCGATCCAAGACAAGTTAAGTGGGGAGAGCCGACACAACACTAACGTGGATCATGATTTTCAATGTTGAATAAGTCCCCTAACGTAATAATCTAACTATCTGTTGGCCCATTTGAGTTTTGATGATGACGTAACTTTTATAAACAAACAAAACGTTAGAGATTGTATTGTAGGTCGTATATCCGATTGTCAAGATCGTAGATGGTACCTAAGAAGACTTGTTGAAAGAACGTTGCATGTCAAAGTCAAAGTCAAAGTCAATTTTAAGAGTCAATCCTGAATGTCAAATGATCAAGCTAATTATTCCAGTTCCAAGATTGATAAAATTGAAGTATGATCAGATGGAAACAGCGTAGTGTTCCCAACGCAGCAAGTCAGAGAATAGAGTCAACTAAAAATAGGAAAATAAGTTTTCTTTTATTTAGCTGATTTGTACGGGTAAAATTAAAGTATGCACAAGGATTTTAATTGGCGGAAAAAATAACTAAAAAGGAGTTAAAAATAAATGTCCTAATTGAGCTCCACTTAAATAGGGATTTGCTAAAAATAGATATAAAAACCGTTAAAAGAGCCGTGGGACTTGGAGTAACCTCCAAGTTTCCTACCCACCTTCCCACTTCATCTGATAATGGGATCATGGTTGTGTTACACGGTTCTACCTCTTTTTAAAGAACTAGAATAACCTGCCATAGGTGTCGTGAGTGCCCAAATAAAGAAAACAAGAGAGATCAATTCAAGAAGAGGAAAATATATTTCTGCTATTCATTCGCCAATTAATCCCAAATAGTTTTCCTTGTGCTTTCTTTGGTTTAATCCAATCTAGAGAAATATTATGTAAGGGTTTTTGAGTGTGTAAATTAGACTTAGGGAAGTCTAAGGGGAATCTTGAGCAAGAATTTGTAAGAGAGAAGAGAACGAGAAAGAGAAAAAGAGAATAGGCCAAGAAGAGAATTTGGAGAAGTCGTTTTATGTAATTAAAGTGTAATTACTTACAAACGTAATAAGAGAAATTGAAATCCGAAGTGGTCGTGGCTTTCTTTCTAGGCCAAGAAAGTTACCACGTAAAAATCTTGTCTTCTTTTTATATTCTTGCATTTGCTTTAGTATTTTGTTAGAGCAAAAACAGGGCATAAAATACTCATTAAAGCAATACAACAATTCACCCCTTGGAAAGAAAAAATTTAGTTGACTGGAGAGGCATATATATGACTATTATTCCTGCATGTTGTTAGAGTAGACATGTTGACACTTATGTAATTTATTGTCCTTTTAAGGCGTAAATATTTATATCTCTATTTGTCAAATATGTCATAGTTTAAATTTACAAAATAAAATGGAGGTGTTAAACAAGCTTAATATTAAGGTTTATGCATATATGACTATTATTCCTGCATGTTGTTAGAGTAGACATGTAATTAACACAACCTCCAAATCAAACATGCTGCTAAACAATACGGTGTGAGTCTTTTAATCATGTCCTTAAGCCAACTAGAGAGAAAGCAATTTTAACGCACACGGAATGGATGAGAAGGTATATTGTGCAAATGCATCATACCGAAAAACAAGGGATTAATGCATTTAAAGGAACATTGCTCCCTTATATTAAAAAAGAGTTTGTTTGAGCTTAAGAAGAGTATAAAAGTTATGTTGTATAGGTTGCTAGTAATACTTTATTTGAAGTGGATTACAAAGTGCAAACTTGCTTGGTTGATTTGTAGGCAAGGAGTTGCACTTACTTTTGGTTGCAATTAAGTGGGATTTCATGTCACCATGCGTACACCACTATAATGGATAGTAGAGGTAGTACTTAGGATTTCGTGCATGCGTATTATAGGAAAGAAATGTATGCTAAGACATGTGAACCTATTGTGTATCTGATGCCTGGTCCAACGTATTGGGATAAGACACCACATCCACAACCGGACCCCCCCTCCTTACAAAACAATTCCTGGAAGACCATCACTAAATAGGAGAAGGGTAAAAACTGGTGCGAACAAGACAAACAAATATAAAAAGAAGCAAGGCCCTGATCAAGTCGACAACGAGGTCGGAAAAAAGAATGCATGTTAATTTGCGAGCATCTTGAGCAGAACAAAAAGACTTGCAAGAGTAACCGACCTCCACTTTGCTTTTGAGTGCATGAATTATCACATTCAGATGGCAAACTAGATAATAGCGGCAGAGCCAAATTTGAGTATACACGGGCCGTTAAATTAAGGGAACACAAACAAAAACTAAATGATGTTGTGCAGGCATGATAATTTATATTTGCATTTGAAAGCATAATTTTTTTATAAAGTGATAGCGGATCGCCTTGACGCAAACCCTTTTCCATCTTAACAGGTTTAAGGGGAGAACCATTTAACAAGATCGACAAGGAGGCTGAACCTCAACACGTCATAATCCACTTTATCCATTTCCCACCAAATCCCATCTTCACCATTACCTGCTTTAGGAACGACCATTTAACTGAATCATATGCCTTCTAAAAATCAAGTTTAAGGAGTGCACCTGGAATTTTCTTTTTCTTTAACCAAGTAATAGCTTCATTAGCAACCAACACACCATCAAGGATTTGTCTATCCATAACAAACGCACTCTGTTATTCATCGATGAGAGGAGCAATTACCTCCTTAAGCCTATTAGAAAGCAACTTTGAGATGATCTTATATAATACACCCACCATGCTAATTGGCCTAAAATCCTCAATAGAAGTCGGATTCACCACCTTCGGAATAAGTGTCACCCAAGTAATGTTGATGGCCTTTGCAGCATCCCCGGATTCCAAAAAATGAAGTACAAAAGAATAAATGTCTTCCTTAATCAAGTCACACATTTCTCTTATAAACTTACAATTGAAACCATCAAACCTCGGTGCTTTATCAACCCCACAAGCCCACACAGCCTGCTTAACCTCTTCTCTAGATGGCAAGGCCTCCAGGAACCGAATTTGATCGTCATTAATCACTGAATGGTTGCCCAAATAAAAATCTAACTCAGGAAGATTACCATGAGAGAATCGATTTTTAAAATATCTGTTTACCTCTCTTTTAAGGCTATCAACACCACTGATCAACCTCCCATCTATCTCTAAGTGTGTGATCTCGTTTCTCTTTCTGCTGAGGATAGTAGAGGTATGAAAAAATTTAGTATTATGATCCTTCATACTAAAACCATAAGAACGAGCTTTTTGTCTCCACACCCTCTCCCGACGAAAAAGCCAAGCATGAAGATGGCTTTGTGCAGCACATAACCTAGCGCACTCCAAATTGTCTAACTGTCTTACTTCCCTAGCTTTTTGTAGATCATGTATCACATTCTCCAGCTTACTGATGTTAAAATCCATAAACCCAAATTTCTCTGTGAGTCATTATTACATAGACACCTATCCAGTTTGCTCTGTGAGTCAAGTCTAGCCCAAGTAAATTGAATACCATGTAAAGGAATATCAATAAGATGCAAATCATGGATCCAGTCAACAAAGTCTCTCATGCTCCTATCATATCTAAAATGCCCTATTCTTTCACTTGGATGCAACACTTCATTGAAATCCCCCAACAATAAAATGGTTTTATTGATAGTCTGAACTGACACTTTAATTGATTCAAACATTTGGCCTCTACCCAATCTATCACAAGGACCATACACAAACCCCACACAGTAATTGAAATTTCCTTTAACAACCAACCCATCTAACAAGATCCATCTATCCCCAATATATCTCTGAGAGGTGCAAAATAATAACGGATCCAAAATAGCAATAATGCCACCACTGTTTGTTTCAGAAGCAAGGGACTCACACCAATCATAAGAATCATTACCCCACATTCTTCTAACTCTACTACGGAAGGAGTTTCTGTGCTTAGTTTCCACTAGGCCTAGGAAAGATATTTTATTCCTGTTAATCATATTTCTAATGCTAATACATTTCTCACCCGCCCTAAGCCCCTAACATTCCAAAATAGAAGATTCATAATAATAATACACAAATAACACCAAAGGAAAAAAAACTTACAATCAACCAACAGCCGGGTTATTCTCCTCCAAAACCATTAGTCTCTTAGATTTCCTCAACTCCGCAATTACAGCCTCTTCGTTAGATGATTTGACCCCAAGCAATTTTGCAGTATTCCATGTTTCATGCGCCTCAAGGGAGCTCCTTGAAAGGGTAGATGGGACGAACAGAGGATCCGGAAGGGAGCACGCAACTTTTTTTGGTCTACCACGGGGCTTCTTATATGGGACATCATTTGCCAATAAGCTAGAAACACAAGGTCTAGGATCATCATTCAACCCCGAGCAATCTAGTGTATACATATTGCGGACACATTCCACAGAGGTCATGGGATCGAAACAAGCATTTTCAATAGTCACTGGCACCTGGACTGCAGGCATAGCAACACAAGGTGGAAGGATTGATTTTTTAGGCCTACCACGCAGTCTTTTTGAAACCTCCACCGTAGCATCCAAACCAGCCATACGTAGACTACCAAACGCATCAGGACAAGGAGAACAATTCTGATTCAACACACCAAAATCCACAGACGCACACCTAACATCCACTTCATTAGACAAAATGGGATCATAGGACTCATTCTGCTCAAGTACCCCCGGTCTCCCAGCTAACTCACTGATCAGAGGGTCAACAAAATTGCAAGCGCCATGAAAAAACTTGTCCATATCTCGACAGACATCACCTATTCTTTCTTTATAAGATTCCGAAGAATCACTTACCCATTGCTTTGATACAGAAACACACTTATCTCTTCCGGTTTCACGACCAGTAATATCATCATCCGTCATTACACGCATAGTACAGGATGAAGAGCAAGCTTGAGGACCACTCTCTTTGACCCACACATCACAACTTCCATTCTCAAACAATAGCCTAATACGTACGTCAATCTTATTCTAGGCCTTGGTACGCACAAGAAGACGAGCATGGATAATGTTTTTAATACCGTTATCAGCTTCATCAATAAAAATCATAGGACCCCACTTCTCTCCTATTTTCCTAATGGTCTCAATGCTCCAACACTTTGGGTGTATCCCAAAACATTCAATCCAGACCAGACGATCCGCAAAGAATTCTCCTTCGGACCATCTTCTCACGTCATCAAAAACACTCCATAAACCACTCTCTTCCTTGATAGCATTATCAGCATCCATTTCAGATTCAAAGACTAACAATATTTTAGTAAGGGATAAGGAAAACATACCCATTACAGGAACGTTTGAAGCATTGACCAAGGAGGTAATTTTCGACACATCCATTACGTCGGCATTTTCTGCAATAACTGCGAGCTTAAGCTATTCTCCCATCTCGGAATTTTCATTAACGTCAAGTGAAAACAACACCGGGATGACAATGTTCTTTTTCGCAACATCTGAGTTTGACTGTAACTTACCCATAAGAACATCACAATATTTTTGAGAGTCTCGAAAAGTAGGGAATTTGATCCCCCTACTCCTATGTGCTGGAAGTTCATTTTTAACAGCTTTCGAAGAGAATCGGAGACCACCCTTGTTATACCAATCCATTGAGACTTTCAAAGTTGAACCCATCATAGAGAAACCGTTCAGCTTCTCAATGTCCAAAACAGCAATCTTTGAGTTTTTGAATCTAACAAACCCAAACGCCATCTTTCTAACTTCACGGATCTTTCTGGAGATGAAGACGTCATCAACATGACCAACCTGCTCGAAAAGGCATCTAAGATTCGCATTCGACATACCAACTGGAATACCGTCCACAAAGAGTGTGGTAAGGTTACCCATCTTCGAACCAGCATGAGAAAAGGGGGGCTCCCGAGGCCCACGCCTCCAAGGGAGGCGGGGAAACCCTCGATTACCCACCCTAACCCCAGCTGGTGGTTGGAAAGAATGACGGTTGCCATGGTATTCGTTGAAAACAGACGTGACTTTTGGTATTCTGCCAGCATCGCCATCTCCACACTCTCTCACTCTAGACATGCTGGGAAGGAAAAAAAAAAAGAAAAAGAAAAGAAAACTCAAAAAAAAAATAGTTTATCAACCCCAATTTTTACCTTTGTTTTGGCTGTTTTGGCTGTCTCGATGTCATGTTTGTTAAGTTGGAGGCTGTAGTTGGTAAAAAACAAAGTTTGCGGCTGTTTATGTAACACCCCGGCCCAACGGACCACCGGTGACTACTCATGGACACTGTAGACTAACCCCATAAACCAACACAAGTCTTTTCAGCGCACTTTGGCCTCACTCGTGCACACCTAGGAAAACATCCCAGGAGGTCACCCATCCTAAGATTGTTCCTTACCAAGCACGTTTAACTGTGGAGTTCTTAGCAAATGGGCTCCCATGAAAAGAAGATGCACCTTATTGATATGAGTAGTCTATTAATCTCTTTTCAAGCTAAATATGGGTGGTAACACGCGGAACCGTAGGTCGTTGATCGTTTAACTAAGTCCGGTCTACACAATTAATTTTTATTCTCCTTAAATAACCCTAATGACTAGCAGTAGTGGTATGTAAGGCGTCGGTCCACAGGGAAACGTTTTTGTGACAAAAAGAGTCTAAATGACAAGAAGGTTAATGATTTTTGAGTTTTCATAGTGACAACAAATTTCAATTTCAAGTTTAAACAATAAATAAAGACTAGGGTTTGGGGATTGTAGCTTCTTAATTTACTAAAGGGATGGGTTGAAAATATATTTTTAACCATTTTATGATATGAAAGGTCTTTCTTATTTATCTCCACAACTTCTGGGCATAGGAACTATATAGCTACTAATATGGTTTAGGAGATTCGGCTTCTGGGCGTATAACTCGACCATACTAACAGCTTCTTAATACATGCTCATGACCTCCAATTTATGTTGAAACAAGAAAGACTCACACAAGATGGGCATGGTTCATCATCCTAAGGACGGGCTAGGCCTCAAAGGAATCCTAATAAAGTTAGCTTCTGGGCTACTGATTACTAGCATGAATTCATACTTCCCAAGCATTCAAACATTCAAGCAACATAAATTGTCCATGGATGGAGATCGAAATGGGCTTTCGATTCCTTACCGTGGAACTCACATATTCTTTCATGTACATATTTATGATCAACCCATTACCCCATAAGCAAAATAATTAGCTAACTACATCCCCAAACTCTAGAAGGAAAATTACTCACTCATGTTGGTAATTAACATATACACATAAAATACCATATCATTCATAATGCAACAACAACAAAGAAGAAAATTAAGTTAAAGAGATTACTACCCTCAACTATGGAGGGGGATGATAATCACCAGTAATGATCTAGTGCTTTCAATATTCAAGCCACAAAATACTTCGAACCAAGTACTAACTCAACCCAAAAATTCTGGAAAATACTTTGATTAAATACCAAAGGAAGGTTACTACCATCTACTAGTGTTTAGCTACAATATT
The DNA here is from genome assembly GCA_019425755.1 of Amaranthus cruentus. Classification (NCBI taxonomy): domain Eukaryota; kingdom Viridiplantae; phylum Streptophyta; class Magnoliopsida; order Caryophyllales; family Amaranthaceae; genus Amaranthus; species Amaranthus cruentus. The sequence continues at coordinate 14,682 of JAGPNP010000100.1, forward strand.
ACAACCCAAATATTTGATTAAAGTACCAAGAGAAAGTGTTTTAATGGAAAAAGTTATGTAATATGAACTTTGTACCGCGTATCCATCAATTACTTACTTAAAGGGGTCAGAAAGTCCTATACCTATAAATTCTTATATTATTAGGAAATCAAGAAATATATACCAAAGGGAATCTGATTCTATTTGGAATTTATCTAAGAAAATTCTTATTTATCTTCATCCTTTAACTCTTCGAGACTCTATTTTTATTTGAGTGTTTCAACTTTTTTTGAATATTTGGAATATGTATGTATTTCGCCAAGTAACGCTCTTCGCATCGCGATGCCTATTGTATCAGCTTGACCTTTCATAAGTGGAGAGAGAATAAAGCGTCCATAATAAAGACATTTACTATCTGTTCTTGATTCAACACATTTCCACTGCAGTGTCCGAGTAGATACTCTTATTTTCTCTCGAACCATAGTAATATTGTACAAAATTGATCATATCTTTGAATCATTTATTTCTCTTGAAATCCCTTCAATTCTTATTTCTACACGCGTCTTTTTTTAGGAGGTCTACAGCCATTATGTGGCGGTCGGCTGTTAACCGATTGGTCGTAGGTTCGAATCCTACTTGGGGAGATTGGATTCATTCTTCATTCTTTAATTCAGAACGAAGGGGCTCGCTTTGACCGTTAAGAGTAAGTGTGTGACCCCTTCCCTGTCTTTTTTTCTATCTCGTCGTATCACATTCTCATTATGTTCGGCGCTATTTGAAAATCTCCGTCAATACCACGGTGTAGGTCTGGGATAATCTTTTGTTCCATAGTCCTGGGGCTATTTACAACTAGCCAATTAAGAATTCTCGGATGTACTAGCAGTGCATCAAAGATGCAGTCATTGATTCTCCCGAGAAGCTACAATTACCGCGAGCAAACATAAAACATATTAATGACATGATGAGGAACGCATTTTTTCTATAAACAAAAAAAATATGCTGGTGGTCTGGGCATACTATATGTAAGTATAAGTCCATTCACATAAAAAAGTGGATATATTCGAAATGGATTTTATTTTAAATATCAAAAAAGAAAATAGAAAAAAGTAAGGCCCATTCCACTTCGACACAGGATCATCATTAGAACCATCATACTCGCCGACCACCGATGAACTGATCGTATTAATATATTATATATAGTGGATATATTCGAAATGGATTTTATTTTAAATATCAAAAAAGAAAATAGATATTTTCTTTTTTGATATTTAAAATAGTAATTTATTTGTATGTATTTGTATTGTATTAATAGCCAATAGACGAAAAGAAATAAATTGATTCTGTACTCTATATATGTATTCTTTATCCCTACGAAATATCTTTTTGGGTACGGGTTTTTGTCGGTAAAAAAAATCCAATTATAGAATAAATGGATTCAAATGGAATTTTCTAAAACGTATCAATAAGCTAGACCCATACTGTGAGTTGTTTCATGCCATAAATAAACTCGAACGCTTAAAAAATATGTTGGACAAGCAGATTCACATCTCTTACAACCAACAAAAAAAAAAAAAAAAAAAAAAAAAACAAAAAAAAAAAAAAAAAAAAAAAAAAAAAAAAAAAAAAATTTTTTTTTTTTTTTTTTTTTTTTTTTTTTTTTTTTTTTTTTTTTTTTTTTTTTTTTTTAAGAAAAATAAGTAATCAAACCTTGGAATAATCCAAATCCATGCACTCAAAGAAAAAGGTATACCAAATTGAATAATTT
>JAGPNP010000101.1:0-16218 GCA_019425755.1 Amaranthus cruentus
TTTCTCAAAAGATGTGAAAAATATGCATCGACGCTCATGTGTTTGATTACGGTTCGTTTTTCGTTCATAAGCATCCGACTAAAGATGAATGGGGAACCAAACACCTAATAGGTGAAAATCCTGGGGATTGTGTCATATCTTACTCCAACATAGAAAAAACTAGTCTGAGCAAGTCGAACAGGTTTTTAAAGGGTTATAACGTAAGCTTAGGGTTAAGGTGAGATATATTTGTGGATGTGTGGGTAAGGTAGAGGATAGTAAGTGACCCTAAATAAAAGAACCACAAACATTTCATGACAAACCAATGAAAACTATATCCAACAATGATATTAACCCAAAAACCTCATGTAAGCACAAAGAACTCCATCCTAAAACACCATCAAAAATTTAAAATCTCATAATAAAATGTGTTTCCAAGCTCATCTCTCAAATGAGATATGAACCTCGTCACTCGGATAAACATATGTGTGTAAATCTCAATGAAAAACAAAAGGAAGGTCTCATCACTAATAGAATATGTATGAATAATCACTATAATAAGCAAAAGAAAAATAATGTGGCTACAAAAGAAAAAAAAGGCAAACACTTGGCTTAACCTAAAGTAAAATTATGTTCAAGATAGGCTATTTTGCTATGTAGCTTAATTCTAGCAAACGCGTTATCTTCCCAGGTCATACGAAAAGCCGATTACGCTAGAGAAGAACCAACACAATACTTAGATCCCCTAACTAACACCCAAAATAAATGGAACTTGCAAGGAGTCCAAAAGGCTTATTACTCACAGACTAGTCAAAATGTGCCTCAAAAGGTAGTCACTTCGTCCCAAAAATGGCACAGGGCTAGGAAAATATGAGTTTGCATTAGACCACGAATGTACACACTAGAAGCTTACATGTTAGTTTCACAACTCAACCATTTATTGAAAGTAAGGACAAAATATAAACTATACAAACTAAGCATAGCCTATACAAACTAGATAAAACATAATATAAACTAACTAAAAAGTAAAAACTACAACAAAAACTAAAGCAATAGTAACAATAATGCAGATCTTTCGGGGTTTTGAAAGCGTAAGCACCCCAAGCCAACTCAAGAGTCGTCTCGGCGATAGGGAAAGGTGAAAGAGAAAAACCAAAACATCGAAAGATAAGCAATATTAGAACTAAAGAGAACAAAGCAAAACAGACAAACAAACACCGGGTTATCTCCCACAAGTACTGTTGTTTAACGTCGTTAAGTTCAACACAGCTAACCACCAGCTCAGACAGAAAATGAAAAACTGGAGAAAGAGATCATACTTGAGCTAGGAGCGGATTCACTTCTAGCATCGCCATCGCCTAGAGCATGGTGACCTAACACTATCCACCTGGCAGTAGTGGTGGAGGTGAGCAATGTAGAACCAGGGTCACCCGGCGGTGCTCTCAAATGTAAGGCTCCCCCAAGCCATGATAGAGCCCTCTTCTTTTTCTTAAATTTTTTTTTCTTATTCTTCTCCGCTTCCTCTTGTAGGCTTGCTTGACAATACCATCGACTTCCTTAACATCATCATGCACAAGAACAAATATTTTCTCCGTCTCAACATTAACAAAATTCTTTTTCATCTTCTCATCATCAACACACTCCTTCACATCATCATTATCAAAAATCAGCTTATGATTCACATGGGCAACAAGAACTTCACGCCCCCCAACCTTCTCCTTAAAAATATCATCCACTACCGCAAGAGAACAAAGTTACTTGACCATGGGCTTCTTTGAAGACTTAGGAAAACCAAATACAACTTGCTATTGGGCTACCCTTATGGTATCGACGTCACAATCGATTAGGGCACCCAAAGTATTTAATGCATCTCTCCCAAGAATGAGGAGAGTGTAAGGATCCTCCACCATGTCTAGCACAACGAAATCACATGGGACTACAATATTTCTCACTTGCATAGGGAGGTCTTCAAACTCCCCACATAGAACTTTGACACTTCGGTCGGCGAGTTGGATGGATTTTCTTGATTGTTTGAGCTCAAAAGCGAGTTGCTTTGCAATATACATCGGCATGAGGCTAATCAATGCCCCCACATGGAACTTTGACACTTCGGTCGGCGAGTTGGATGGATTTTCTTGATTGTTTGAGCTCAAGTGATCCCTTGGGGTTATGGTTCACAAGAGTGACGGGGAGTACAAAGGGTCCTCGAGCCTTTTTCATTTTGTCCCAAGTGCCTTGGATGATAGCACTAACTTGCTCCGGAAGGTTGACAACCTTGCATTCAATCCAGTGTTTGCTCCCCAAGAGAGTCTTCAAATACTTGGCGTATTGAGGCATTTGCTCCATAGCCTCCAAGAACGAGATTTTCATTTCTAGCTGCTTCATATGATCAAGGAACTACAAGAATTTGGCTTGCAATTATTTCTCCACCGCTCTATATGGGAAAGGTAGCGGCGGGGCATGTAGTCGCTCATAAGCCCTCCTCTCTTGGATCTCTTTCCTTCTTTCCTCTTGCTCCAACTTCTTCTTCTCTTTTTCTTCCTCAACTTCATCTTTCTTTTCCTCAAATTCATTCTTCTTCTCACATTTCTCATCAAGAACCTCTTTCTCATATCTCCCCCAAGCTCATCCTCATGCTCAACACTCTCATGTAGATCATTGTCCATTGAAGAACCTTCCCCCAATTCATACCTTGGAGCCTCAATAGGAGTCGGATAGGAAGTCTCATATCTAAGAAAGATCTCTTTGCATGTGTGGTGGTTGGGATTGAGTGGTGGAGTATTAGGTGATGGAAGTTGGGTGGATGGGTTGGGTTAAGGGTTGGATGGGAATAGTGTTGGTGGAGGTGGGTGGTCTAGTTGGGACTCGAAAATCCAATGTTGGGCTTGAAGTTGTGTCATTTGTGAAATCAATGTTTGATTGAGCTAGATTAGGGTGCTCATTTGGGAGGAAATATAGTCATGATGAGGAGCAGGGTTTGAAAGGTGTTGAGTGGTTGGGTATGGTAGGTTGGGGTTAGGATTTGGTACTTGGGGGTAAGGCCTATTCCCATTAGACCTAGGGAAACAACCACCGACTTGATTGTTGTAGCCTTGGTTGAAGTTACCTTAACCATTGTTGTGATTGAAGGGAGGTCAGGAGGATGGGTTGTTGAAAACACTATACTGATTGTATCCTTGCCCCGGACTACCATAACCCACAGCAGCTACACAATCGTGATTGTACCCATAACCATCAAAGCTCATCGATAGGGCCCCCTCAAAAGTGCCTCCTCCATACTCTACCGATGCCACATGCTTTAGATTTAAACCCCCACAATAAGATGCATCGTGATTAGTACTCCCACAAATTCAACATGAGAAGGCTTTGGCTTCACTTGTGGCGCACACATTAGAACTCCGTTGGGCTAATTTAAGCTTGGACAATTTCTTGTCCATGATTGCTTCTTTTTTGGCTCCGATCGAATCAAAATTGCTCGCGTCGATCATACCCCTCGGTTGCTTACTACTCTTTGCTCCACCCTAAGTACTATTCTTTGCCACCTCTTCAATCATGGGCCTCGCTTGGTTGCATGGGATTTTTGATAATTGCCCACCAATTGCGGAATCTAGTAGCGCCTTCGTAGAAACAGTAAGCCCGTCGTAGAAAAAGGTGTTCAAGTGATTCTCCCCGTACTCATGATGGGGGCATGCTCGGATCATCCCTTTGAATCTACTCCAAGCGGCACTGAGGTTCTCATCATCCTCTTGAGTGAAATACGATATCTTCTTGCGCCAATCTTGCGTGTGAAGTGTAGGACGGAACCTTTCTAGAAACGTCGTCTTTAGTTGTGCCCATGTGGTAATGGAGTTGGGCTCTAAGCACTTATACCAATCTTTTGGCGTCACCCGCTAAGCCTACCTGGAAGAGGCACATGCTCACATAATCTGGATTGTTGGGGGCATGGAGGAATAAGCTTGCATATGTCCGAAAATGTCTCCAAATGTTGAAGAGGACATTCGTTTCTAAACCCACAAAAAGAAACTTCCTTCACCATACGAGTGTATTTCGGGTCAATGCGGAAGTTTGGTGGGGCATCCGGTAGTACCACGCCCCCTTGAAATTCTCGAGACCCAGGAGTCCTAGATTGACCAAACAAAGGTTGATTCTCGACAATTGATGTAGGAGGATTGGGTATAGACGGTTGATGTTGAACGAGAGGCGGAGATCGTCTAGTGACCCTTTGAATTTCAGGATTGTAGGGAATAAGCTGTAGCAGTGATCTCTGAGTGCTCTATCTAACGCAAACAACATTATAAACAAAGCGTAAGCACTGACAAGCAAGATTATTGAATAATAAACTAAAAGAAAGCAAAAAAATGAACTACATCAAGCACAAAATCTAAACATAACGTCGTGTCCCCAGCAACGACACCAATTTGATAGCTGATTTCCAGCACGTCGTTAAACACTAAGAACAAGTCTATGAAAACAATACTTATAATCACCCTAGCTAAATACTACTACAATGAGTGTAATGGTAAGTCGGAGGTCGAACCTCAAGGACAAGGGGAGCTAGACTATAGACTTGACGTAGGTGGATTGAATGGGTGTGAAAGGGTGGATGAACTAAACTATGAAAGCAATAAACAAGCAAGAATTAAGATGACAACAAGCAATAAGAGACAAACGGGGATGGTGAGGGTTCAACCTAGGTCGGTTTCTATGTTCTAACATAGAGCTAGGTCAAGGAAAATCGAACATAGTTCGATTGAGACACTCTAGATAGTGAGGGGAAGTTGGTGACTACAATAGCCATGAGAATGAACCATAATCGTCCCATGTCTCTTCAAGAGTGGTAGGAAAAGATTCGAATCGAGTATCAATCAAACCATCAACAACAAAAATCAACCCTAACTTAACACATGAACAACAATCACGAAACCTAGGGTTTCACCAAACCAAACCAAACCAAGGGTTTCACCAAACCAAAACAAAACAAAACCAAAACCCTAATAATATATATACTCTGCCCTTTAACGAGGCCTTTGCGAATATCTCGAAATATGTGTCGAAGTTTCAAACACATATAATTTCACCTCGATCTCTTCGAAAACACCTGAAATAATTACAAAATAGCCCAATGAGTATAACAAGCTAAAATCAAGTGGAATATGTATAAAACCAATGTAAAACTACGAGACTCGACACTATAATAGGGATATTAATGTATTCTAAGACGAGCACATCAATAATCGACTTTTAGCACCGTTTACTAAAGGCCATTAAACAAACAACATTTATAAACAGCCTAAAACTTGATGCAATGAGGTTATATGGTTAGAAGGTTGTCAAAAATAAACTAATGAGAAAAAAGTAAAGCAAGATTAAAACTGATATAAATCAATACAAGACAAACAGGGGTTGATTAGATATATCCTTAGAAAGATTTAACCATAAGATAAGCTAAGTCAAGGGAGATCAAGCAGCAACCAGGCAAGACACTCAAGATGACGAGAGGAAGTTGTTGACACGACAAGTCACAAGAACGACCTAGAATCACCCTATGTCTCCTAAGGAGTTGCTGGAGAAGACTCGTATCGAATGTCAATGAAATAATCGTTCTTAACCTAAAACCCTAATCCTACCCAATAATGAACAAACCGAATCCTACGGAATGAAGAAAAAGACTAATCCTAGGGTTTTACTAATCATACCCCTAAGAGGACTACACACTCATCGTAGTAATAACTATGGAAAGCAAAACAAACAAAGAAACGAATGATTACATAAGAACTTGAATGTAAATGAAAAAGAAAACAAAGAGAATAAACGATAAAGGTACAAAAACAAAAACGACTCTATCAAGCAATAAAGAAAGCAAGAACGATAACAAGAACAATGAAATCAACAAAAGTAATAATTGAAAGCAATAAAAGCTTTTATTCATATTAATGAAAACTACTCACAATGAAATAAAACTACTAAGAGAACTACTCACAATGAATTAAAGCTTTTATTCATATTAATGAAATAAAAGCAATAAATAAAGAAATAAAGAAATAAAAGCTTTTAAGATAAGAAAACTAATCACCATGCATATTAGGAAACATATAGGAAATGATGAATAAAAGCAAAGAAAGAAACGAGTCGTCGCTCACATTCTGCCTTGGAAGTGAGAGATCAGAGAAGAAGCGATAAGTTGGTGCTTCTCGGCGACGAGTCGTCGCTTTCAGGCGACGAGTCGTCGCTCGGGGTCTGACATGCGAACTTTAAATGGCTGCCAGTTCTTACTCGGTTGTCGGATATGCTCATATAATATACCGTTGGCAAGATCTTGAAGTTCACTTTCCAATGCCGCAAACCTTGCATTAATGTAATCTCTCTATCTAAAGTTATGGACAAAAGAGTGAGCATGTATCAAATTTCACTTCAAAACTTTTGTCTTTTGAGCACTTTTCCACTCTTTTTGCTTTTGCCCATCTTCATTGTGAAACATCTGCAAACGAGCAACGATCTCTTCATATATTCTAGGGGTCTTAGGCTATTTCTCCAAGCCTTCACCCCTGGACCAAACAAAAACTCCAATTTCGCCTTATATATATTACACAAAACACAATTCAAAGCTTATGAGACAAAATTACATCAAATCACTAATAACATACCTAAATCCCACTAAAACTACATATAAGGAGCATAAAAATAGCATGGATAAGCGCAAATAATTGCACTTATCATGTGGGTAAAACTTTCATGACTAGTTGAAATGTGTGAAAGGTATAACCAGTGGATAAAAGGATCCGAGTAAAAAGATGAGCTTTGAGAAATATCAGTAGCAACAGGTAAATAAAAAGTACCATACAGGGAAGGTTATTGTTTTTTGTGATGAAAAGGAAAATGATTTTCATGAAATATCACATCTCTAGAGACAATGACACATTTGGTTTTAATGTTTTAAACCTTGTAAACCTTTTAGCCATAGGGGTACCCTAAGAAGATGCATGGATCAGCTCTTGAATGAAATTTGCTTCTCCCTTTCTTTAAGGTAGAAATATAACACAAACAACCAAAGATTTTAAGATGATCTGTGTAAGGTGAAGTGCCAAATAATTTTTGATATGGTGAAATGTTCCCTAACCTTGATATAGGAAATCTATTTATAATATATGTAGCACAGAGAACACATTTGCCCCAAAAAGAATGCGGCAAGTTGGAAGAATGATGTAGCGGTTTCGAGAAGATGTTAATGCTTCCGCTCAAGAATACCAATTTGCTGAGGGGTGTCAACACAATTCTTTTGATGTGAAATGCCATGATTATTAAAAATTTGCAACTTACTTCCCTCTCACAATTCGTTTGCGTTATAACTTTTAATACATTTAACTTGTTTCTGAAACTGAGTTTGATTAAACAAAACAGATTATGCAATAGAGCAACACATTCATTTTTATGTTTCATCAAAAATAACCAAGGCATACGTGTAAAATCATCAACAACTATTAAAAAGAAAGTACAACCATTATAATTTTGAGAGAATATGGTCCCCAAATGTCAACATGTAAAAGATCAAAAGCAGTATTAGTGGTGGTGGAACTACTAGGGAAGGGTAATCGTCAACATCTTGATTTCCTACTCTAATAAGCCGCAACTTGGCCATCTCTAGCCTGTTTGGAATTGAGAACTCTTGGAATGAGTAATATTATGGGTTGTTGTGTAATATAAACCTTGCATCTCCTCACCAAGAGGCAAACATCTGTTCACTAATTTAACCTGAAGAAAACTCTTGTTATGTGATAACAAAACACTAATATTCTTATCTAAACAATGTTTATGGATGGATATAAGATTTAAAGTGCAATATAGAGACATAAAACATGTTTTAGTATGAGATTTTGAGTTAATTGCATGTCACCCATTTAGTTACCTTATGCTTTGATCCATCCGGAATAATAATTTCTTGCTTAGTATAAGAAAATTTTTTAATGTTAAAAAACCATTTCAGATCACCATACATATGGTCATTGGCAACATTGTCACTGCGTCCCATTAAAACGGGAAACAAAAAAAAGTTTTACCTACTACATTTGCGGTTGCTAGGCACTCAATGTTAGGGTCGTCTTCAATACAAGTATCAAGCTTAGAGTCTTGCCTCCCAAGGAAAGATAATTATGGCAGGTTTGACACTCTCGATACATAATTAACATTAATAAGTATATTTAAGATAAATAATGCGAAAGTGTAAAATGCCAAATTGCTAAAAAAACATTAAAACTTAAACTGTTGAAAACATAAGTTAAAAGAAATATTAGAACTGACAAAATATCATAAGGTTTTCTTTAATACGATAAAAAAAACATAAGTACAATATAATCATCAAATTCATCAAGTAAAATCAATGCAGCTAAGTCCTCGATAGAATAATTAAAGTTGTGGCCTGGATCAAAACCTGAACGAAACTTTCCTCCAAAATATTGTCATCAATGATACGGATGACAGCCGATTAAATCGATCAACGATAAAGCCGAGTACAATTTCCTCAACAAACTTAAGATGCAATAGTTAAATCATGCTTACAAAATAATCATTAAGCACAATATATAAGATTATTACTCATTATTGACCTTTATAAGCAATTAAGCTACATTCTCAATACTTGCAGAAGTTCACTGCTACTAAATACTTGGTAACCTTAATGCTTATTCAATCAAGTTCGATTAAGCCTCGTAACTTTACCGTCATAGCACATCACAAGTTCACAACAATAATTACTGATACATGTAAGGGTCTGGTAAGCTGAGAACCGTATTCCTAAACCCTAACTATGGTGGGAGTCGTCACTCCTCTCAATACTATTATGCTCGAGACTTCACAAGATGGGTTTTTCTCGAACCCCCTGTCTAGGACCGCATTTTACTTGCCGGCTAACACGGCCGCCGGGATTTTACATGTCGGTTCGTGGTTCGACGTTACCTTACTATCAAAGTCATACAATCAATATCATGCAATAACAAACACGACTCTAAACTAAAATAGTTTACATTCTTATAAGTGTAACTTCCACTAATCAAAATTTAGACAGTCTTACCCTTTTAATAAAAATAAAATACTAGTTATCTAATAAAGTAATATTAATTAAATAATAAATTTCCATAAATATACTAAGATTCCAGAGGCTAAACTAAGTCATCATTATGTCACAAATAATCATAAAAAGTCAAGGGTAATACTTAATAGCTTATTTTATCAAATAACCAAGTAAATATGAAAAATAATCTGAAAAGTTATTAAGGGTCCAAAATATAAATGAAATGAGTCTTTGCCTTAAAAGTTCAAGAAAAACAATGTTAAGCATTTCAACAAATTAGTTTGACTATTTTACAAGTAAACTGATTAATAACTCTTTATAATTACTTAAGTTTAAAACAAAAATTTAATCAAAAGATACAGATGATGTGGAATCATTTTACTCAGATAAGTTTATTTTACCAATAAAATTCATGATTATTATCTTAAATAATTAATACGATCATTTTAGCCATAAATCGATATAAAAATATAACTAAAGTCCACAGGGTCCACGATTATTTGACCAAGGGTCATCATGGGATTCAACATTTTATAGGAATGTCCAAAAAAAAGTTACAAGTTAAGAAGAATCCATTTAATATTTATGTCCTATTTAACTTTTTTTTTTATTTAAAAATTTTATTAATAAACTTTTAACTTAGTTTAAACTTAAGTAATATATTTTCTTAGCTATTCTTAATAATTAAGAAAGTATTTAACACCTATTCTTATTAGAACAAAATTTTTTTTGACCGAAAATTCAATTAAACGTTATTTTAATGAAGTCAAAAAAATCAAGAAACATATCTATAATGATATACTAGCTTTTAGCAACTATAAGTTACGTATAAAATACTCTTTTAAAATTCCTAAGTTCACTTCAATTTTATCTACTAAGATTTCATCATAAAACCATCACGAAACATCATTTTAAAGCATTTTCGCAATGCAAAAATTCATACAGCAAACATATATGAAACTTAAAGGAAAAATTGATGGGAATAATCCAACCTATTTCCCATTACTTACCAATAATCCCACCTTTTGAAATTTTTATTAATAATCCAACCTTTGCTATTAATTCGTTGCCAATGGACCCTTCAGATTATGACCTGCTATATCAGGTTATTTTCATCTTTTGATTTCTTTACAATGATCCAACCTATTTCCCATTACCTACCAATAATCCCACCTTTTGAATTTTTATTAATAATCTAACCTTTACTTTCAGTTTGCTGCCAATGGACCCTTCAAGAAGTAAATTGAAATTTCTATTATTTTCGAAGCTTATGAACTTCATTATTGCATTAATAGTAATTTTCTTTACATACATATCCCATCAACATTGTGGATTAAAAAATATCATCCAATGAGGATTAAGGCTACATGTGTTAGTTAACTAGTTTGCTATATACAAAATGATTAGATTAGTTAGCCAATTACAAAATGTCTTTCTTAAGTTTGCCAATTACAAAGTGGCTAACAAAATGATTAGTTAACTACACATTCTTTGGTACACTCGAGGTAGATGTTTGCGTTGAACAAATGACCACTTTTTGAGATGTTTGTGAAGACATTGAACTTGCCATGCTACTCTTCATGAATGAAGTTTAATAAACTAAATTATTAGGATGATTAAGTTTAATAAACTTATCTAATCATTTTATAGGCCATTTTGTAATTGGCAAACTTAACTAAGGCATTTTGTGATTGGCTAACTAATCTAATCATTTTGTATTTAGCAAACTAGTCAACTAACACATGGTAGACTTAGTCCTTCTTGTATGATGCTTTGTAGTCCACAATGTTGATGGGATATGTATGTAAACAAAATTACTATTAATGCAATGATGAAGTTCATAAGCTTCGGAAATAATAGAAATTTCAATTTTCTTCTTGAAGGGTCCATTGGCAGCAAACTGAAAGCAAAGGTGGGATTATTAATAAAAATTTCAAAAGGTGGGATTATTGGTAGGTAATGGGAAATAGGTTGGATTATTGTAAAGAAGACAAAAGATGAGAATAACTTGATATAGCAGGTAATAATCTGAAGGGTCCATTGGCAACAAATTGATAGCAAAGGTTGGATTATTGATAAAAATTTCAAAAGGTGGAATTGTTGGTAGGTAATGGGAAATAAGTAGGATTATTCCCAACAATTTTTCAAACTTAAAATAATATTTCACATAATAAGCTCATATGTATCTACCTCATCATATTAATCAAAATTTTCCATATTTATAATTTTTCTAGAATAACTTAAAAGTGTTATGGTTTTTACAAAAATGTCACTAAACATGATATGACTTTAATATAACCATGTAAAGCTTAAATATCTAAAAATAAAAAATCATGTTAATCATGTTTTCCATATCATTGAGTAAACATAAATAAATAACACATAATGAGAGAGTTAAGAAAATGTGTACCAGTTTCCTCCAAATGTGATACTAAACCAAGCAAGACAATAATACTAGGAAAATAAGAACTCAAAGAAATAAGCTCCAAAAGAGAAGGTCGTCAAGTCTCCAAACTTCAAAGAAGTAGATATTCAATTACCCAAAAGAAATGGTATCCAAGCTAGGGGTTAAAGTTCGGTTTGCGGTTTGGTTTTTTCATAAAACCAAATCAAACCAAAATTATTTCGTTTTTTGATTTTTCAATCCAAACCAAACCAAATTGGGCCTCAATCTAAATCGAACCAAACAGAATTAGTTCGATTTAGTCTTTTGCAAACCAATCCAAACCATAATTTTCATTAAAAACAAATTTAAATGGAAAAAGAGAGGGAAACTGGGAAAGGAGTGGGAGTGTCAAGTACTCAAGTGTGGGACGACGGTAGTACATATATTATCAAAGGTTAGGGCTTTTAATTTTTTAGGTTTAGAATGTATTGGGCCTGGGCTAATACATTAATGTTAGTGGGCTATATGTAATTTCTTATATATTTCGGTTTGCGGTCTAGAATTTCGGTTTTCAGTTTTTGAAAATTCCAAACCTAATCCAAACCTTAATATTTCGGTTTTTGAATTTTCAAACCTAATCCAAACCAAATTTAAAAATCACCAAACCATATTTGTTATTTGGTTTGGTCTGGTTCGATTTTAACCCGAATAAGTTTCACCCCTAATCCAAGCTCCAAAATAATCATACTTGACTTTTCAAAAGTTGATGATTATTGGATTAAGAAGTGATAAGATCAAGCTCCATCTTCATTTGATACTTCAACTAATAAAAAGGATATAAAGTTAGTAAGATGTTAATGAAGTGAGATATAAGAAAGAATGGTAGAAAGATTTGATGATAGAGGTGCGACTGATCTCATGGATAAGGGGGGGTATTTATAATGGGTGTGGGCAACTTTGTAGTTCATTAGATTGTATGAAAAAGGGTGTTAGGAGTATAGAATGAGGTCAACTTGTGTAAGTGATTTAGAGTGTGTAAGTGAATGTGTAAGAGTTGGAGTGTGTAAGTGAATATGTAAGAGTTGTAGTGTAGAAGAAGGTTAACTTGTGTAAGGAAATAGTGATAGCTTGTGTAAGTGATGAAAATCATAGATTGATGTAGAAAGGACTTTGGTTCATCAAAGTTCTAGTTTATACAAGTTAATATGTTTTAGAATTATGGGTAAGCTTGATTATGAAAATATGATAAGTTTACTTAGAAAGTTTTGGTCAAAACTATACATTAAGTTAATAACAAACAAATGGTAAATGTTTAGGTACAAGATTATTAAATCAAAGCTGTAAGGTTAAAACAATAAGTGGTAAAGTTAGTTAAAGGAAACGAAACTAAAACGTAACGTTTTAACAAAACCGTAAATAATATAAATATTAGAATTTTACTTTACGTAATATAGAATAATATTTTGGTACTTATAAAGAAATTTAAGAAAATATTCTTATTTTTTAAATTAGTATTTTGAAGAAATTACAAAAATCAGAAAAAGATTTAGGAATTATTGGTGATTTGAAACCAACGGATTAGGGATTTGAATTGAAAATTCGGAATAATTAATCGGAAGATTAAGATTTAGAAATTAGAGTCTGTTATAACTTTCTCCCCTTAAGATAATTTCGTCCCGAAACTAAGATTTACCAAAAAGGTTTAGATAACGCTCTCTTATGTCGACCTCTTTTTCCCAAGTCGCCTCTTCAACTCCGTGCTTTGACCACCAAACCTTGACTAAAAGAATCCTCGAATTTCTGAACTCTTTTACTCGGGTATCAAAGATCTTGATTGGCATTTCCTCATACACCAAAGACTCCACAATCAAAAGTGGCTCGTGAGCTAAAACATGAGACGGATCATGAACATATTTCCTCAACTGTGAAACATGAAACACATTATGAAATTTTGCTAAACTCGGAGGTAACGTCAACGCATAAGAAACTTCCCCGACTCTCCTCAAGATCTCAAATGGTTCAATAAACTTCGGACTCAACTTTCCTCGAACTCCAAAATGCTGGACACCCCTCGTACTTGAAACCTTAAGGAAAACCTTGTCGCCAACCTCAAATTGCGACATCCTTCTATGATTATCAACATAACTCTTTTGTCGGCTCTGTGCTGCTCTCATGTTTTGATGAATTGTAACCACCCCAAATTATGAAGGCAAAGACTAATTGGAATTTAGTACTAATCAAGTGAAACCTCACTTTTGTCAGCATAATTCAGGGGGTTACTTAAAGGTTAAACCAATATTCAAGTAAAATACTTGAACCAAAACCAAAGCAATATAACGGAAGTCTTAACTGTCCAAAATAAAGGAAAATTATAACCAAATCTAAATAAGTCTGAAGTTCGAATTACATTTCTAAAACAGTCCAAATCTAAACAATTGTACTAATACTCTCTCAGATACAATAAACAGTTCTAAATAAAAGGGAAACTCCAACTCAAGTTCTTCCTTCGCTCACATATCACATCTCCGTCGAGTTGCCATGGGGGTTCACTCTATAAACAAAAACCATTGGAAAATATAAAAAGCATAGTATCAGCAAAAGACTGAGTATAACACATTAGTGCCCGTCAAACAAGTTAAAACATTTTGGTTTGACTAAATTCATTTTGAAAGATGCTTTTTCATTTGATAAATCATATCATCATTAAAACTCATTTTAATGGTTTCATAATAATTTTAAGTTCTCATTTTTCATCATAAATCAAAAGATCTCAATGGGTCCAAATTGACTTCAAACTCATATTATAAGTTTGCATGGGTACTCTATGAGTCATCCCTTGACTCAGTTGGTATTTGGTCTATCGTCCGCGACATGTCCGACAAGTGTAACACAATGGTATTGTGCACAATACGCGCTCAGCATTGGTGAGTCGTTTAATCATGCATACAACATTTGTTGTGGCATATGTACTCGTCATATTTAGGCTAAAATATTTTTGTATATAATATATATCTTGTAATTTCAATAGCATTTGAAAAGTCAAAAATATTAACTTCTTCCATATAATAAACATCTTTTATTTGCAGCATAGCAAAAACACACTTTATTTGCGACATAGCAAAGTAAAATCATAATCTTTCCCACATAGGTAAAACATGCTTATCATAATCATATCATCAAACAAAACCTTTATATTATATTGGGGCATCATTAACATATATGGAAATGTTTCTTTTGAAACTAGTTCAAATTCAATATGATTTTTCAAGGAAACCACTAAAACGTTTCGATTCAATCCTTCTTAAGTCAAGTAAATATAAATTAGAAGAGTTTTGAAATTCATTCAAAACAACCAGAGTATAGTTCATAAGTCTATAAAATCATTATGACAAAAGATTTCATTAAACACTATTTTCTTAAATACGAGATACTTTTGCCGGTCATAAAATCGATAATTGATAACGATATTAATTCTCCAACAAGGCACAAATTAATCAAGTCATTATAATATTTTAATTAAAATGAATTTAAGGTTTTCTCATCAGATTATAATTTGTTATTTCAATTTATAACGATTTTACCATTATTTTCGACAATTTAGGTATTTACAGCTAATTAAATGAAATCTTAAATTCATAAAATTTAGAAACCATCTAGGTTAAACTTATTTTATACTATGAGGCAGTAGGTTACTATAAAATTTTAAATTTTTTATATAGGTCTAGTTTTACTCAAATTTAATTATCAATATTACACCTTTTAATAGTTAAACAAGTTTTATTAATTTGATAAATTAGTAAATAATTAATATGAAGTTTAATAAAATTATACAAAAGTTCTTCGAGTCATATGATACTTTTATTAGCCCACTCAAACATATAAATGTCATGCATGATATTTTATTATTTTATATAGGCCTTTTACCGATAAATAAAATTAAATCGATTCAAAATTATTTAAGTTCGAATAAATGAATATAAAAATTTTATGATGTTCTAGAAACTACTTTAAGTAATAAGAAATCAAAAATAACTATCAAAAATCATGTGAGGTATTTTTAACAATTAATATATTTATTTTACCGATAAATCGAATAAAATTTATTTAAGTCCATACATGGTCACGAAAATCTATATAAATTGTTGAAAATGTATCTACTATTTATACAAGTGTCTCATAAAATTTTTACGTCCAAAAGACATCATTTATTATTTGTTATATATTTTACCACTTTCTAACTTACCAATTATTAATAACCGAGTAAAAACCATTAAGGTCTTTAAACGTCGAAAAATGTTCCCAAACTTTTACCAATTTTAGTTACTGTCAATATGAGTATGTGATAAAAAATTCAACTCCATATGTTTTTATTTAATAATTAACTTATATTTTACTATTTTACAATTTATCGATAAACAATTTAAGGATTACTCAAAAATCATGAAAAATTCATATTCTGTCCAAATCTTGTTGGAGACATTATAATATAATTTTATTAATTATTTTTGATGATCAAAAGTTTATCTAATACCATGTTTTATAATAAGAGTATTTAACACCTTAAAATTCATTAAAATATCAATTTAACGAAAAAATTTTAACAAAAATATCCATGAGATTTTCACAAAGTATGATGCCCACTATAGTAATACATGTAATAAATTATTCCATACCCAAAATTATGTTCTGGATATCATTTTTCAAGTTTAAGAACTTCTCTTTGGGAATTTTATTTTTAAAAGCAAGTTTATACAAAACTTGCTCAAACTTGTTCTCAAATCCTTTAAAA
>JAGPNP010000102.1:0-5000 GCA_019425755.1 Amaranthus cruentus
GTGGGGTTAATGGTATAGGTTCTGAGGAACAAAATGAACAAAATGTCATAATGACAACAGAAGCTGCTGTCAGAGAGATAATTGGGTCAGATGGGTTCGACATTGTACAGCATGAAGAGAATAATCAAGTTGCTCTTGACATTTCTCAGCTTTGTGGGAGACAGGAGCAGATATATTGCAGTGGGTTTTTTGATCCTATGGAGCATGTTGAGGTGCAAGCTGTACACTGTGTCACAACTACACAATCTACTTTAAAACGTAAGGCTCGTGGTAGACCGAAAAGGTATGCATGTTCACTCCCTGATCCAGTGTTTGTTCCCTCTACTCCTTTGAGAAGCTGTTCAGAGGCAGATGAAACTTGGACTGTGGCAAAGAATATTGGGGTCAAGACGACTAGGGAAGGAACCACCATGGAAGAATTGAGAAAATCGAAGAGAGTTATGGCTAGGGTGGAAAAGAATACGACTGGAGCTGCTTAGAGCTGGGTCAAATTAAGGTGATATTAAAATAGTTAATCATGAATTTATTGTTATGGAATGTAAGGGGCTTAGGTAGGGGTGAAAGGTGCTTCTCAATCCAAGAATTGATTCGAAAAAAGAAAGTTGCTCTTGTGGGGCTTGTAGAGACGAAACATTGTAGATCCTTTGACCGGAGAGTTAGAAGAATGTGGGGCAATGACGACTTTGAATGGTGTGAATCTTTGGCTTCGGAGACTTTTAGTGGGGGAATTATTACCATTTGGGACCCGAACTTTTTTCGAGTGTCAAACAAGTACATCAGTGATAGATGGATAGTCCTCGAAGGCCAGCTTGTTAAAAATAACTTCAATTGTTGTGTTGGAATTATTTATGGGCCCAACGATAGAGAGGGGAGGAAGCAAACGTACAATTCATTGAGAACGTTATGCTCTAACACTGGGAAGCCGTGGCTACTATTAGGTGATTTTAATGAAATTCTTTACCCGAATGAGAGGATAGGGGTTTATCGCTTAGATGCTAGCATGAAGGAGTTTCAGAATTGGATTAGTGATATGTGCTTTATTGATGTCCCACTCCCATGAAGTTCACTTGGGCGAGAAATAATTCACAAAGCAAACTTGATCGGTGCTTATGTAATGATGAATGGTTGGTGGAGTTTCCCCGGATCCGGCTTGAGGGCCTTCCAAAAGCATCCTCTGACCATAATCCAATCTTTCTTTCCTTGGAAGATGATATGAATTGGGGCCCAAAGCCCTTTAGGAGTTATGATTGTTGGTTCCTACATCCTAATTTCAAAGAGTTTGTGCGGAAGGAATGGAAGGAACTGCCGAATCTTTGTCTATTTAACAAGTTTAAAGCTTTGAAAGATCCTATCAAGAGATGGAGTAAGGAGAAGTTTGGGGCAATGGAGATGAATATCTCAAACCTTGAAAATGAAATACATAAGTTGCAAAAATTGGGGGAAAACCGAAACCTGTCACATGAAGAATGTTCTAGATGGCGTGCTTGCCAAAACCATCTACATGCTTGGCTAATTAGGAGGGAAAGGCTATGGAGGCAAAAGGCTAGAGCATTTGGTTTTAGCCTTAAAGACCAAAACACCAAGTTTTTCCATGCGACAACTGTGATGAGAAGAAAAAGGAATGAAATTGTTCAATTGGAGTTTGATGGAAATGTTGTCAAGGGTGTTGATGAAGTGAAACATGAAATCTACAAGCACTTTGCAAGCCGTTTCTCCCAAAAAGATCTTCCAGTTCTAGACTTTGACATAGGTAACCATCCTACCATATCCGAGGAGCAAGTGAAGTTCTTGGAGGCACTTCCGTCACGTGAGGAAGTAAAACAAGCCGTGTGGGCTTGTGGTATTGATAAGGCTCCGGGCTTTGACGGCTTTAATTTCAAGTTCATAAGGGAAATGTGGGAAGATATCAAGGATGAAATATATGATTTTGTTATTCGGTTCTTAGAATGTGGGGATGTTGCTAGAGCTATAAATGTCACTTGGGTTAGTTTAATCCCCAAAGTTGGAAATCCTTCTTCAATTGATGATTTTCGACCGATAAGCATGGTGGGAGCAATGTATAAGATCATCTCAAAGCTGTTGTCCATTAGATTGAAGGAGGTTGTTCCTTGTCTCATAGATGAATCTCAATGTGCTTTTGTTAAAGATAGGCAAATCCTTGATGGGGTTCTAATAGCGAATGAAGCACTTGGGTGGCTCAAAAAGAATAAAATCTCTGGGGCTTTATTGAAACTTGATTTCCAGAAGGCGTATGACTCAGTGCGATGGTCTTTCCTCCAGTTGGTTATGGAGAAGTTTGGTTTTGGTAGCAAATGGGTGAGATGGATAATGTTATGTGTCTCCACGGCTTCGATGTCGATCTTAGTCAATGGTTCTCCACTTAAACCTTTTAAGATGGAGAGAGGCTTAAGGCAAGGAGACCCACTGTCTCCTTACCTTTTCATTTTGGTGAGCGAAGCTTTAGTGTGCTTATTGAAGAAAGCGGAGGAAATGAATTACATCAAAGGGGTCGAAATTGGAAAGGAGAAAATAGTTTTGAAGCATCTTCAGTTTGCGGATGACACTCTTATCTTTGTGCCGAAAAGTAGGTATGTTGTTACAAATTATTTTCGCATACTTGATGTTTTTGCTATTATGTCTGGACTTAGCCTAAACTATAGTAAGTCGCAAATTATATCTTGGAGTGCCTCGGATCATGATTGGGCTAGGAGTATTGCTGAGGAAAATTGTTGTATTCATGCAACTTGTCCTATTACCTATTTAGGATTGCCTCTTGGTGATAATATGAAACTTTGCTCTGCTTGGAAACCAATTTTGTTGAAAATTAAGAGCAAACTTGAATCATGGAAGTCAAAGACACTCTCTAGAGCTGGAAGACTTACTTTAATCAAGAGTGTCTTAAACAGTCTTCCCATTTATTATATGAGCATCTTTAGAATGCCAAAGGCGATTGCTAATGAGATTATAAAGTTGCAGAGAAAGTTCTTTTGGGGAGTTTCTTGTGATGGCTCCTTGGCTCCTCCTTCTGTTGCGTGGGAGTCAATCGAACTTCCAAAGGAATTAGGGGGTTTAGGTGTGAGTAATATTTTGATAAAAAACCTTCTCTTACTCTTTAAATGGTGGTGGAGGTTTTCAGATTGTGGTGTTGCTCTTTGGAAGCGAATAATTATATCCATTTATAGTATCACAAGCCAAAAGGCTTCATCTGATTCGTTGGGGCACATCCAAAGGGGACTGTGGGCGGCTTTGATGTGTGATGAGCCGGAGGTGTGTAGAATCCGTGGGATTGTTGAAGAGGGTTTGATTGCAAAAGTGGGTGAGGGAAACTCTACTCTTTTTTGGCATGATAGATGGGTGCCTTCGGGTATTATCAAAGTGCTATTTCCTCGTCTGTTCTCCATTTCGGAACAAAGGAGTGCCCTCATCATT
Organism: Amaranthus cruentus; assembly: GCA_019425755.1. Lineage (NCBI taxonomy): Eukaryota > Viridiplantae > Streptophyta > Magnoliopsida > Caryophyllales > Amaranthaceae > Amaranthus > Amaranthus cruentus. Next base: position 3,430 of record JAGPNP010000102.1, read on the forward strand.
CATATGGGGGAATGGCAACATGATGTTTGGGTTTGGAAGTTTAAATGGAGGAGAAGACTTTTTGATTGGGAATTGGATGATTTTAATCGTTTGAAAATGCTTGTTGAACAAATTATACCCAAAAGGGGAAAGGTGGATGGTATTTGTTGGCATGGTGTTGATTATGATGGTTTTCCAATCAAGAGTGTTAAGAAGTCCATTTATAGCTGTTTTGATCCTCTCATTCCGAAGGATGTTGCTACATCACTATGGAAGATTAAAGCCCCTCCAAGAGCCATCATTGTACTTTGGTTAGCTTGTCTTGGAAGATTGAAAACTGGTGACTTTCTTGTTGAGAGAGGTATTATTGATCTTGCTCATGCTATGTGTCCGATGTGCAAAGAAGTTGTGGAAACCAATCCACATATCCTTTTTTCTTGTGAGTTCTCTTGGAAGATATGGATGAGTATTCTTGATTGGTGGAGTATTTCGGGTGTCTTTCACAATATGTGTTCGACATCCTTGTCTTCTTGGGCTTCCTTGAAGCCAAACTGTTGCAACAAACCTTTTTGGTTCTTAATTTTTGCTTGTACCATTTGGTCACTTTGGTATTACAGGAACCAGATTAAATTTGAAGGTGGCTCCATGGAACTCTCAATGTTCCTTAATACTCTGAAGATTCGTATTGATACTTGGGCGATGGAATTGCTTGGTTATAAAGGTGTCGATCCAGCTTCAAGATTCATCAACTTGTATTGATTTTGGTGTATTATTGTATTGTTGTATTGTGATTATTGTGGGTGATGTGTTGTATTGTAGGAATTTTGGGTGTGTTTTTGATGGTTGAGCATGTTCAACTGTCAAAGTATTAGGTGTTATGTTTTTTCTTTGATGATGCATGTAAAAATAAAAAATTTTGGGGGATTATTATAAATAAATAAATAAAAATTTTTTAATTTTTTATATATTTTTTTAATTTATATAATTTTCCTATATAATATATATATAATTTTTTTTTTTATTTATTTATTTTTTATATTATTAATATTTTCATTATTGTTATATTTTTATTTTATTTTATTAATTTAATTTATTTTAATAATAATATTATTTATTTATTATTATTATTTAAAATTAAAAAAAATATTATTATTATTAATTTTTATTAAATATATATATATATTATATATATATTGAATAAATACATATTTTAAAAATTTTATATATTATATATTATTGGTTTTGTTTTGCGGGCAGGCCCGGGGTTTTATTAACAAAGGGGTTTTGGTGGAGTTACACAGGGGGTTTATTACATACATATTTATTACATAAGCATAACATATTTAATATATATATATATAATAATAATAATATTTTATTTCATATAAATTTAAAAAATTATTATTATTTTATATTAATATTATTAAATTAAAATTGGGGTTTTTTATACATTATTAAAATTTTATTATTATTTTTATTGTAAAAAAATATTAATAATATTTTTCGGGGGGGTATTTATATATACATAATATAATATGTAATATATATATATAATATAAAATTTTTGGGGGGGTTTTTTTTAATTTTAAGGG
>JAGPNP010000102.1:7500-16004 GCA_019425755.1 Amaranthus cruentus
CACACCAAGAACCCCAAAGAATTTCTTCACCATCCGAATGACAAACCCCCAATCCGTTTCCCCCCGCGCCAAGCTTTTTAAACCCATGGGGGAACCCCAAAACTTTTTAATGAAAAGAGGTTTTCACAAATCCAAAAACCCCAAGGAAAAATTAAAAAAAAAAACCCGTGTCACCCAAAGGACCATACCCCAACACACCCCCCCATTTATAATCCATACCAACACCGGGGCCCTTTAAGAATTTCATCCCGGGGTTGGGGCATACTAACCACAACCCCAAATCGGGGCCTCATTGGGGGATCAAGAAGCCCTAACACCCCCCGCCCGGGGAAATTTCGTAAATGCCGCAAAAAAACACCAATCGAAAACTCCAACACATCAAAAAGACCCCAAATCTTCAGAATTGAAGACGACACCAAGAAGACCTCACCTATCCTAATTAATCCAGAAGCCCCAAAACAGAATTAGAATCAAAACAGAAGGAACAAAACCCAAAGAACACCAGAAGAAGAGCAAACAACCGATACAGAAAGACCCCCACCGAGAGGCAACCCCAAACATCTACTTCGACAGCTTAAGACACAAGCCCACCTCTTCCCACCCAGCAACACTGGAGCAAAAAAAATGAGAAAAATATTTAGGATCAAATGAGAAGGGTTCTCAAAATGAGAAGGGTAAGAAGGATTTTCAACCGTCCAAATGAAAGATCAATGGTCAGAAATAAGGCAAGATGATCCATGATGTGTACGCAGTTCATTAGCAATTTCATCCGGTTTTTTTTAACTTTTAGAGAAAATACTAGTTTATCTTTTAAAATAGTTTTCTCTCTCTGGGTTCATTTTATGACATTCTCTCTCCCTTTCTTCAACATTTTCTCCTTCTAGGTTATTCTTCAGCATTTTTTTTGTTATCAACCTTGGGTCTATCTTATTTTCATCTTAATTCTTCATATTCAAGCTTGTAAGTACTAATTTTTGTTTTCGATTCATTAGTTTAATGTTTTAGGATTTTTTTTATTTTTTCGATCTTGTTTTTTGATTTTTTTGATTTGTATTTTTTATTTTGAATTTGGTTTGTTTCTTGAATGTATTTTTATTTTAGATCTTGTTGTTGATATTTTTTCCAATCGTTTTTCGATGTTCATATTTTAGAGTTTTTTAGTTAGATTTTGATTTCTTTTGTGTTTTAGGGTTTTTGCTTTAAGTTTCGTGGTTGATTTTGCAAATTGATTTTATTTTGAGGAGAAAAGATTTCTCAATTCCACCATTTACTCATTCTTGAAGAAGACAATAAAGGTAGGTTAGAGTTTCATAATTATAGTGTTGATCGTGTTAATATAATTGAAGTTTGTAAAGAACATCAAAAGCATGGCCACTTAATTAACTAATATGAAGCTTCTAATTAAATGGCATATAAAAAGACGTTAGATTTTGCATTATATGTAAGTGTAAGTGTAATATTAAGAAGAATGGTATTATAATATGACGTATTATTATACTATTTATTTGGTCATAAGTTTGCGATAATCAATTGATCACATAATATAAAATATTATTATCTAGCATACGTATATAGTAAAAGACAATAAAATAACGGGGTATTACATAACATGCGTAAAGTTTTAATCATCGGGCATAACACCATTATTTAAAAATCAAGAACAGCACAAATATCATCATCGACAAGATCCCAATATTTTTTGTGGTCACCTTATGGAATTCCAAAAAGCTTCAAACTTAGTTCAGCACCATCAAGAACGACAGCGAAATGCAAAATGGTCACCTCCAAATCAGAATTTTCTCAAGGCAAATGTCGATGCAGCAGTAAGTATTAAAGATGATAAAATTGGTCTTGGTATGGTGGTCCGTAACAGTAATGGTGAAGTTCTTCTTTCGGGGTCCAAAACATCATGGCCTTTTATATCAGTGGAAAGGGCGGAGCTTGACGCGTTCAACTGGGCTTTAGAACTGATTCATGAAAGAAACTGGAGCAATGTGACAATTGAGGGTGATGCACGAAATGTGGTGAATGCTCTCAAGGGTAAATTGACGAGAGGTCTTCATACTCAAGTGATGGTTGACAACATCTCAGAAGCTGGTTCATGAGTCACCAATTTATCTTTTAGCTTTTGCTTTCGTGAAGCAAATCATGTAGCCCATCGTCTTGCAAAATGGGCCTTAGCTGGCTATTGTTCTAGTGTTTGGCTTGATAGTGGTCCTGATTGGATCTTTGATCTTATAGTTTCAGATTTAACATCTTAATAATAAAGCCTCTCACTTTGAACTTCAAAAAAAAAAAGAAGAATGGTATTATAATATGACGTATTATTATACTAATATTATTTATTTGGTCATAAGTTTGCGATAATCAATTGATCACATAATATAAAATATTATTATCTAGCATACGTATATAGTAAAAGACAATAAAATAACGGGGTATTACACCATACCTCTTAAAGGATTTTAACCATAACACTCTAAATTCGAAAAAAAAAAAAATTATAAAAGGATAACGGACTCTCATGTCGGACTCTAACTCCCAAGTTGCTTCTGACGTAGTATGGTTTGCCCACAAAACCTTTACCAAAGAAAATGTCTTAATCCTTCAGACCATATCGCGCCTATAAAGTATTATCATGTAACTTATACATAAATTAAACATAAAATAAAATAATAAAATAAAATAAATAGATAATATTAATCGTAAAATAACAGGGTATCACACCCTACCCAACATAAAACAAACTTCGTCCTCAAAGTTAACCTTAGCCCATGCATGATAAGAGAACCCAATTATTGCATTTAGCTATCACAAAGTCAAATTTATCCTTAAAGTTACAACTCAGCTCAAGCTAAAGACTCAATTGTTACAATATCTTTAGATTAATACAAACTGGTTCCTCGAGATAAAATCTGTTCAAGATTAGAAAACCCAAATGTGACATTCTAGCTACCCTAAATAAAGTTCAACTTCAAACTAAATATCTCCAATAATTAAAATGTGATTCCCATGATAGCAGAATTTAACTCTTAATCATGCATGTTAAGAGAACCCAATTATTGCATTTAGCTATCACAAAGTCAAATTTATCCTTAAAGTTACAACTCAGCTCAAGCTAAAGACTTAATTGTTACAATATCTTTAGATTAATACAAATTGGTTCCTCAAGATAATTTCTGTTCAAGATTAGAAAACCCAAATGTTACATTCTAGCTACCCTAAATAAAGTTCTTCTTCAAACTAAATATCTCCAATAATTAAAAGTGATTCCTATGATAGCAGAATTTAACTCTTAATTTAAGTAAACCAAACATAAAATAGTTTTCTCTCTCTGGGTTCATTTTATGACATTCTCTCTCCCTTTCTTCAACATTTTCTCCTTCTGGGTTTATTCTTCAGCATTATATTGCTTTTTTTAATTATTTTTAGGGTTTCCCTCTATCTTATTACATCATTCTCTCAACCAACATCTTGATTCTTAATATTCAAGCTTGTAAGTACTAATTTTTGTTTTCGATTCATTAGTTTAATGTTTTAGGATTTTTCTTATTTTTTCGATCTTGTTTTTTGATTTTTTTTTGAATTTTGTTTCTTTCTTGAATGTATTTTTATTTTAGATCTTGTTGTTGATATTTTTTCCAATCGTTTTTCGATGTTCATATTTTAGATTTTTTTAGTTAGATTTTGATTTCTTTTGTGTTTTATGGTTTTTGTTTTAAGTTTTGTGGTTGATTTTGCAAATTGATTTTATTTTGAGGAGAAAAGATATCTCAATTCCACCATTTACTCATTCTTGAAGAAGACAATAAAGGTAAGTTAGAGTTTCATAATTATAGTGTTGATCGTGTTAATATAATTGAAGTTTGTAAAGAACATCAAAAGCATGGCCACTTAATTAACTAATATGAAGCTTCAAATTAAATGGCATATAAAAGACGTTAGATTTTGCATTATATGTAAGTGTAAGTGTAATATTAAGAAGAATGGTATTATAATATGACGTATTATTATACTAATATTATTTATTTGGTCATAAGTTTGCCATAATCAATTGATCACATAATATAAAATATTATTATCTAGCATACATATATAGTAAACGACAATAAAATAACGGGGTATTACACTCACTCCCCCTTAAAAGGAGTTTTGTCCCCAAAACTCACCTCAAGACTCAAAAAGAAAAGGATAACGGACTTTCATGTCGGACTATAACTCCCAAGTTGCTTCTGATGTAGTATGGTTTGCCCACAATACCTTTACCAAAGAGAATGTCTTATTCCTTCAGACCATATCGCGCTTATCAAGTATTATCATGTAACTTATACACAAAACAAACATAAAAAAAAAATAAATAAAATAAAATAAATAGATAATATTAATCGTAAAATAACATGGTATCAAACCCTACCCAACTTAAAACAAACTTCGTCCTCGAAGTTAACCTTAGCCCATGCATGATAAGAGAACCCAATTATTGCATTTAGCTATCACAAAGTCAAATTTATCCTTAAAGTTACAACTCAGCTCAAGCTAAAGCCTCAATTGTTACAATATCTTTAGATTAATACAAACTGGTTCCTCAAGATAATTTCTGTTCAAGATTAGAAAACCCAAATGTTACATTCTAGCTACCCTAAATAAAGTTCATCTTCAAACGAAATATCTCCAATAATTAGAATGTGATTCCCATGATAGCAAAATTTAACATCTGAATTTGGCAAGTATCCAATTTATAAAACTCAATTGTAAATACAACTCAATTAATAACACAAATCTTTTAGCAAATAGCTCCCAAAATAGGTCTCCACTGACAATCACAATAATAAATTCCAAAGTACAATGACAATGAACCTAAAACAAACATTTAACCAAGATAGTGATAGATTGGATAAAATTTCTATAAATAACTTTCCTCGAATACCATAACACATAAACACAAAATACTAACAATAGACTAGGATATGATCACTCTTCTGAAATCATGTGATTCTACCCAACTTTAAAATAGAGTTCGTCCTCGAACTCATTTTAATCAACAAATGTAAACAATAATATCTTAATGGGATATAGAGATGTTATAAATATTAACACAATGACTCAATCATATGTTGGTCATCCTCAAATCATTATACACGACATCTTTTCCTTATTAATAGCCTACTCGACTACACGATTAAATAACCACTTTCACAAATGTTCTACACCACAACAATATGACCAATATTATTATCCATGATTCGAATTAAATCTCCTCATACAAGAAGATTAAAATATCGAAGCAAGCTTCAATCATATGAAACTTAAATATATAACAAACACATATATTACACTACAAGAAATTCAAATTATAATCATAATGGTACACGTTCTAACTAATGCAGACAAGTATCTCATACCATTCAAATTTCAACACACTTAAGACACTGTCAACCTTCTTCCTTAATCAAAATAACAATTATACCACACATCTCACTTAATGTCAATAGACAAATCTCAGAATTGTGCAACCATATATCCCCTTATAAAATCAAGAACTAGATCTAAATAAATAATTAAAGTAAATGCAACTCTAACAACGTAGACGATATTCTACAGTCGATTCTCATGTATCATTAAGGCATGATAGTATGTACCCAAGAATTGTAGAAAATAAGAACCACACATATATAAAAGAAATATACATATACTTCAACAAGTCAATTATAAAACTTATTTATTCTCATGATCATAATCAAAATAAAATACTCAAAACTTAATGACACTTCCCAAGATATATTCGGTAATATATACTAAATCATTCATAAATCATGTTATAACTCCTTGATATTATCAATAATTCAATATTATACATCAACAAAATTATCGCCAAGCTTGTAACCACTTAAGACTTTTCAATAATCCTTAATATACAATAATAACTTAACTAACTCACAATACTATATGTAGGATTCCAACATTATAACTTAAATAAAACAAATTATTCTATTCACCTCAAATAAAACTCAAATTATAATTCACTCCTGAACACTACTATATTAAGTCCCACAAATAAAAAAAACATAAAATAAATAAGTTCCCAATAAGTTTATAACATGTTGATTTTATTCCCATGGTTACGATCAAATGAAATACTCAACGCTTAACAATATTTCTCAAGTTATCCTCAATAACATGTACTAAACCAATCTTATACCTCTATATAAAAATTATGTTACAACTACTTGATTCTCACAATATTATACAACCAAAATTTTATAGACAAGCTCGTAATCGCTCAAGACTCTACAATAATAGCTCAACTACGTACTACTAAATCCTCAAAATTATTCGTATAGAAACCTTTTAATAATATAATACATAAGATGTTATTTGATTATATCTCAAATAAAATTCGAGCTCCTCACCATAACTCCTTATTGAAAGATTTTCCATAATATTCAAAATGTCTCTAAAATTTAGTAAATTAAACTATTCAATAAATAATCTCGAATTATAACATGTCATTTATAAACACTAAATCCTTAATCAAATAACTCATAAGTCTCAGTATTAAATCCTCAATAACACGTCTCGAATGTTGACATGTACCTCGAATTATATTATATAATTCATATATTAATCATAATCCACCAAAGACTATATCCACCACATAAGTATTAGTTTCACCTCAAACTCAAAACTTAAGTCTTTATGTCCTCAATTTATCGCTTCACTAGTTTCCAAGATCTTTTCACTCGCTAGGTACACTAAACCCTTCGGATTAGTGACGGTCGCAAGTGGGCTCTGATACCAATTGTAACACGGCTAACACCCCTAATTTGTACACCAATAATATAATAAATACAATAAGACTTAAATAATTTTTTTATAGCAACAGAAAATAAATACGGGGTGTCCGCTACACTTAGAAAATGTAAGGCGTCAAAACAACATTTATAATTATATAGTTAAACAAAAATAAATATTAAACACTAATATATTAAAATTCGTTCATGACGTATTATGATCTACGTCGCCCAACTCTCATGCACAAAACACGTCATATAAATTGTCATTACCTGTGGAAAACAAAAACACAAAACATGAGCCACAACTCAGTGAATAGTTACTCTAACGTGTCAAATCATTTATACTTGAAAACGTTTGACTTTTAAATAATTATTTTTTTTTTTATCATTTTCGAAATCCACAAAATCGTAGAGTATTTATATATATTTTGTATAAATCAAAATACACTCACATCGTTTAAAATACTTGCATTGTCACATTTAAAAAAAATACTCATATAGTATAGAACACCTGAATTGTCACACTTTGTAAATACTCATGTAAACACATGAATAATCACACTTTAAAATTTATTCACAATATACATTTATATAATGTCACAAAAATAACACATTCATGGACTACTCCTAAAGGCCGATCCACCAGACACCTTAGAGAGGCAATTTGCTCTTGGCAATATAAACACATGTCACGTTTAGGTGCACCAAGGGTTGACCTACCTACACAGTCTGGGGCAAAACATTTAACACGATTGAATTTATTTGTAAAAAAAATCACAAATCACACGTTCTGTAAAGATTACTTACGCTCTTTATTTAATAAAGCATAAATTAAAAAATATATATATAATATCTTGAAAACGCTTTTAAACACAACGCAAATGTAATAACTTGGTAACTTTTATGTAAATGAATATATACTAGTTAATATAGCTTGACTACGAAATAAAATCATAAAGTATTATATTTAAATCATTACTTAAAATAACTAAATGCTTAAAAACTTGGCATTAGCATTATGATAAAAACGCAAATATACCAGCACTTCTGCCATTAAAGCCTAGTACCAACTTTAAGAGGTAGTTTTTATAAAAACAAATGAAGAAAACGAGCCCAAAAAAAACAGTAATGAAGTTCTTAAAATTATCAAAGGATTGGACATAACCACTCACATTGTATAAGAATAAGATCGAATGGAAAAATAGAACGTAATAAGGCTTTCAGATCAACCTCGACATACTCGACGTCGTGATCAACCGTGCCGATACTATACTTAATGAATGGTACTACCATCAGCTACTAGTTCTAAAATGCTATTGTAAGGAAAAAGATAAGAAAATGAGTAACGAAGATGATTTCTTGTTCTCTACAACAATGGGTATTTATAATAATATAGATGGAGAATATGAGAAGATAATACAAAGGATTTTATATAGGGAGATAAAACAAAGGAGTTAGAGTATTAATTTGACTTAAAATAACTAAAAGCTTAAAAACCCGGGATTAGCATTTATGATAAAAAAGCAAATATAAACCCGCACTTCTGCCCATTAAAGCCTTTGTACCAACTTTTAAATAGGGTTTTTAAAACAAAAAAGAAAACAGGCCCCCAAACGTTGGGGGGTTCTTAAAAATTTTCAAAGGGTTACATAACCCCTCACATTGTATAAGAATAAGATCGGGGAAAGGAAAAAAAAGGAATAATAAGGC
>JAGPNP010000103.1:0-15782 GCA_019425755.1 Amaranthus cruentus
TGTAATTGATCATTGATCCTTGTTTTTCGCTCAACGTCATTGTTCATTGTTAATTGTTTTGATCCGTTCTGCTCGCATTGTTCATTATCAATCCATGACATTGTCATCATTAAGCTTATTCATGTTCATTTAATGTTGATCATGATCCTTGTGTTGTTCATCGCCATTGTTCATTGATATTTGATCTTTCATGTTCATCGTCAATTTTCAGACATGATCCGTTCATCATCATGTCTCGCATTGTTATTGATCATTATCCTTTTCATTACTCATATTCGTATCGTCGTTCTGATCCTGTTCATGTTTATCATCCATTTATGCCTTATCGTTTATTCATTTTCATATTTATAATTCATTGTTCTTGTTCACTTTTGTTCATTAATCAATGATCCTTGTATTGTTCACGTCATCATTGATGGATCCAATCATCATTCATTTCATCTCAACATGATCATTATTCGTTCATCACTCATGGTTCATTGTTCATATTCTCTTGATCATTGATCCTTGTTCATGTTCATCGTCATTTTCTTGTTTATTGTCCTATTGGTTCGTTATTGTTCGATCATTGTTCATGATCATTGATCCATTCTGTTCATCATTAACTTATTCATTGTTCATTAATCCTTATGGATCATTGATCCTGTTGATTGTTCATCGTCATTGTTCATTGATATTTGATCTTTTCATTGTCATCGCTCAATTTCAAGATCATTCATCCTGTCATCATTCATTGTTCATCGCATTGTTCATATCATTAACCTTTTCATTCTCATATACGTATCGTCTGTTCATGATCCTGTTCATTGTTTATCATCCATTGCTATTGCCTGTTCATCTTCATTTTATTGTTATTATTTATAATCAGTTCTTGTTCACTTTTCTTGTTCATTATCAAAGATCCTTGTTCATTGTTCATCGCTCATGATTATTGATCATTATTCAGTTTGTCATCACCAGGTCATTGTATCATTCCGTTCATGATCATTGATCCTGTTCATTGTTCATGTCATTGTTCATTGTTCATTTTCATTGATCCTGTCATTGCCGTCATGTATCATGCATCGTGATCCATGTTCATGTTCATCATTATTCATTGTTCATAATTTCTGGATCATTGATCCTTTGATTGTTCATCGTCATGTTCATTGATTTATCTTTTTCATTTTCATCGCTCATTTCAGATCATTGTTCGTTATTCATTGTTCATCGTGATTGTCATGATCTTAACTTGTCATATATCATTTTTGTATCGTCATTTTTGATCCTTTCATTGTTTATGATCCATTTCATTGCTCATTTTCATCTCATTTTCATTGTTCTATTTATAATTCATGTTCTTTTCACTTTTCATTGTTCATTAATAGTGATCCATTGTTATTCATTCTTACGATCTATTCATCATCTTGTTCTCTATCATTATCATTATTCCTTGTTCTTGTTCATCACCATGGTTCATTGTTCATCATTCGTTAATTGATCATTGATCCTTGTTTATCGTCAACGTTCATTGTCATGTTAATTGTTATTGATCCTTTTCATTGTTCGCCATTGTTCATGATCATAGATCCATGATCATTGATCATCATTAACACTTTAAACATTGTTCATTGTTAATCGCTGTATAGATAATTGAACCTTGTGTTGTTCATCGCCCATTGTTCTTGATATTTGATCTTTCCTTGTTCATCACTCATGGTTCATTGTTCATCATTCGTTGTCCATTGATCATTGATCCTTGTTCATTGTTCATCGTTCATTTTTCATTGTTTATTGATCCTTATTCGTTGCTCAGTTTTCATTGTTCAGCGATCATTGTTCATTGATCATTGATCCATGTTCATTGTTCATCATTAACTGTTTATTCATTGTTCATTGTTAATCCTTCATGGATCATTGATCCTTGTTGATTGTTCATCGTTCATTGTTCATTGATATTTGATCTTTTTTCATTGTTCATCGTTCAATTTTCATAGATCATTGATCCTTGTGCATCATTCATTGTTCATCGTGCATTGTTCATTGATCATTAATCCTTGTTCATTACTCATCATGTACTGTTCATCGTCCTTGTTCATTGATCCTTGTTCATTGCTTCATCATCTCATTGTTCATTGTTTATTATTTATTCTAGTTCTTTTTCACTTTCATTGTTCATGATCAAGATCCTTGTTCTTGTCTGCATGATTATTGATCATTATTCCGTTTCTGTCATCACTCATGGTTCATTGTTCATCATTCGTTGTTCATTGATCATTGATCCTTGTTCATTGTTCATCGTTCATTGTTCATTGTTCATTGTTCATTGATCCTTGTTCATTGCTCACTTCATTGTGACATGTTCATTGACATGATCCATGTTCATTGTTCATCATTACGCTTATTCATTGTTCATTGTAATTGTTCAGGATCATGATCCTGCTGATTGTTCATCGTTCAATATTCATTGATCATGGATCCTTATTCATCATTCATTGTTCATCGTTCATAGATCATTTATCATTATTCCTTGTTCCTTGTTCATCACTCATGGTTCATTGTTCATCATTCGTTGTTAATTGATCATTGATCCTTGTTTATCGTTCAACGTTCATTGTTCATTGTTAATTGTTCATTGATCCTTGTTCATTGCTCAGTTTTCATTGTTCATTGATCATTGATCCATGATCATTGTTCATCATTAACAGTTTATTCATTGTTCATTGTTAATCGTTTATAGATCATTGATCCTTGTTGATTGTTCATCGTCCATTGTTCATTGATATTTGATCTTTTTTCATTGTTCATCGTTCAATTTTCATAGATCATTGATCCTTGTTCATCATTCATTGTTCATCGTGCATTGTTCATTGATCATTAATCCTTGTTCCTTACTCATCAGTTACTGTTCATCGTTCATTGTTCATTGATCCTTGTTCATTGTTTATCATCCATTGCTCATTACTCATTGTTCATCGTTCATTGTTCATCACTCATGGTTCATTACTCATCATTGTTCATTACTTATCAATGATCCATGATCCTTGTTCATTGTTCATCGTTCAATATTCATTGATCATGGATCCTTATTCATCATTCATTGTTCATCGTTCATAGATCATTGATCATTAATCCTTGTTCCTTGTTCATCACTCATGGTTCATTGTTCATCATTCGTTGTTCATTGATCATTGATCTTTGTTCATTGTTCATCATTCATTGTTCATTGTTCATTGTTCATTGATCCTTGTTCATTACTCATTATTCATCGTTCATTGTTCATTGATCATTGATCCATGTTCATTGTTCATCATTAACTGTTTATTCATTGTTCTTTGTTAATCGTTCATGGATCATTGATCCTTGTTGATTGTTCATCGTTCATTGTTCATTGATATTTGATCTTTTTTCATTGTTCATCGTTCAATTTTCATAGATCATTGATCCTTGTTCATCATTCATTGTTCATCGTGCATTGTTCATTGATTATTTATCCTTGTTCAATACTCATCATTTACTGTTCATCGTTCATTGTTCATTCATCCTTGTTCATTGTTTATCATCCATTGCTCATTACTCATTGTTCATCGTTCATTGTTCATTGTTTATTATTTATAATTCATTGTTCTTTGTTCACTTTTCATTGTTTATTAATCAATAATCCTTGTTCATTGTTCATCGTTCAATTTTCATAGATCATTGATCCTTGTTCATCATTCATTGTTCATCGTGCATTGTTCATTGATCATTAATCCTTCTGCCTTGTTCATCACTCATGGTTCATTGTTCATCATTCGTTGTTCAATGATCATTGATCCTTGTTCTTTGTTCATCGTTCATTGTTGTTGTATATTGATCCTTGTTCATTGCTCCGATTTCATTGTTCATCGTTCATTGTTCATTGATCATTGATCCATGTTCATTGTTCATCATTAACTGTTTATTCATTGTTCTTTGTTAATCGTTCATGGATCATTGATCCTTGTTGATTGTTCATCGTTCATTGTTCATTGATATTTGATCTTTTTTCATTGTTCATCGTTCAATTTTCATAGATCATTGATCCTTGTTGATGTAGGATCAACTACATCTAATTCTCATGAGTTATCCAAGATCAATACCATGATTTATCATATGGAAGACGCTATAATTCAAGGTCCAAATGTCAAGTCTTTTAATTTTGTAGTCATGAACTAAGTCTTCTTTAATTTGAGTCTTTATTTTGTATTTTCATTTTAAAACAAAGTCTTAGATATGATTATGCCAGGTTTAGGATCAAGCTTAATCATGTCTGATGTTTAGTCTGTATTCGAGTTGTAATTTTTATTTTATTGAGTCTAGTATTTATGTTTGCTCATGGGACGTCCTTTACACAATTAAAACGCATGAATCAAGGCAGGCAACCAGATTCTACAAATTGAGTTGTTGCATTCTTCAAAATAAGCTGATTTAGAATAGGCAATATGTTTTGAAGATTGAGTGGGATTTTTTGTGATAATATCTTCTACAAATCAGCCACACATAATCCCAAGAAGATAGAAGACATAATTTGCAAATCAAGTCAAATCAAGCCAATCACTCTATTTCTAATATCCTCTAGATTTCAAAATATAGCTGTTGAAACTTGCTATTATCCTCTAGATTAAAAAATATAGCTGTTGGGAGCTTACTTTTGTGTAATATTCAGATTTTTATCTTGCAAGTTGTAATCCTTGGTAGTTGAATTCCTTAGTATAAATAGGCTACTTGCTCTCTTGTAATTCACTCACTTCCATTACTTTTTAATATAAACAACCTTTGAGCATTTCTTGTTCTTTCTTTGCAATTTAATTTTAACTTGGATTAGTTTAAAGTAAGTGGAAGTTCCTTTGCTTTTCATTGTTTTGGCTAAAGATTGAATGTGTTCTTAGGAGCCCTTGGTTTTATTTTGTGGTGAAACTGTATCAAATTAACCCTTGTAACAGCCATTTCAAACTTGTTCATCAAAATATCTTTTCTTAATTTTTCTTGTTATAAAACCCAAAAAATCCCAAAAAAAACCTTTTACATTACAACCTAAACTTTCAGTCTTAATTGCTGAATTTCGAAACCTCAAAGTTATGTGTGCATATAGATTGGTCCTTGTTCAAACATAGCCAACCTATATCATCTTGGTATCAGAGCTAAGGCTACGCTCGTTGCCTTAATTTCGTTCATTCACAAAGCAAAACACCATGTCTCAAAGTGGTAAAGGAGAAACAAGTGATATGAGCAGAATTATTGAAGAGCAAAACACCACCATTAAATATCTTCAAGCCCAACTTAAAAAGTTTCTGCAACTAAAACGCACCCTAAGGGATGGTGGGGATGATGAGTCCGAAAGTCCTAAAGTCAATAAGCAAACAAGCCGTGGAGATGATCTTAAAGTCGACATTTCAGAATTTGAAGGAAGATTAGATGGAGATGAATTCCTTGAATGGGTAAGAACTGTTGAAAGTTTGTTTGATTACAAGAATATAGATGAAGAAAAGAAGGTAAAGATAGTACCATTGAAATTGCGAAAATATGCTTCTACTTGGTGGGCTAGCAAATGTGCAAAACGAGAAAGAGAAGGGAAAGACAAGATTATATCATGGGAAAAGATGAAGAAGCAAATGAACGAAAAGTTTCTGGCTTCATACTATATGCAAGAGAATTTCACCAAACTTCAACATCTACAACAACATGGCAGGAGTGTAGAAGAATATGGTCGAGAATTAGAAACCATGATCATGAGATGCGATCTTAAGGAGCATGATCATCAAACCTTGGTAAGATTTTTAAATGGTTTAGATTAAAAAATCAGAAACATTGTTGAATTACAACCTTATTCTTGCCTTGATGATTTAATTAACCTTGCACATAAAGTGGATAAACAACAAAGAGCTAAAATGAAGGAAACATCACGTTTCACTTCATCAAGAACTAACAACTTCAATTCCTACCAATAGAACACTCCCCATTCCTATTCTAAAGCCCATTCGCAAGATTCAAAAGCTTTGCAAAACAATCCTTCAAAACAGCCCCTAAACGTGCCTGATGCACCCAAACCGAATACCAATTCATTCGCACCTAGAAGATGTTTTAAGTGTCAAGGTGGAGCGAATGAGGGTGGAAGTCCTTCCCTATGTTGCACTCTACAAGATCCTCCTTTTGGATTGCACAATCCACGCCTAATGTACAGCCTTAACCACGTTCAACCGTGGCTGTCAAACACCAAAAATCAGAAATTGTGTTTTGTGTTTCTTGAGTTGATTGCCTTAGTTCTTGAAGTTCTAAATGCAATCTACTCCTTCTCAAAAACCAAGGACTACTCTCAGCTTTTGGAAGATGTCAATCTTGGACTACTCAAAATTGTTGGGTATTTCTCACTTTCAAACAAGGAAGAAAATCCAAATGTAATTTTATCATCAAAAATCTTAACTATCCTTGGTACAAGGCTTGGGATCCTTTATATAGACATATCCCATGAGAAACTGATGTGCTCGATTTTAGAGCACTTATACCCCTACTTTGGTGTCGAGTCTCGATGTTTTACATTGGTTTTATATGATTTACACTCGATTTTACCTTGTTCTTGTCTCCATGGTGTTTAGAGGTCATTTCAGGTGTTTTCGGGAGATTTTGAGGTAAATCGGATCGAGTTCGAGGCTTGGGCATCAAAGTCGAACAAGAGGCACGTGTTTCGAGGCTCTCAAGAGTGTTTCGGGTCATCGTTGAAGTTATCACGAACGTCGGGAATCAATTGAAGCTCGTTCGAATGAGTAAAGAGGCAACCAAGCCTATATTCGGTCGAGTCTAAGCTAGGTTCGGTCAAACCTATGTGCTGCAGCTCAAACTCTAAGCTTCAAGTCACTGTTTGAGCCGAATGCAGCCTCATTCGGTCGAATTGGCCTAGCTTCGGGCGAACTGTACGGACATTCGGTCGAATCTCCAAGTGTCCAGCCCAAGCCAAAAATTCAATGCACTGGAATACCCGAATTCAACCCACATTCGGTCGAATGTGCAAGCTTCGGGCGAATCTGACCCCTGCTTCGGGCGAATTTGTACTATTCTCTGCGCTGCGTTTTACTTCGCTAGCTTTGCCACGTAGGATTCTTTTAGGGCTTTTGTTCCCATCTCTTGTAGCCTATATAAGGGCACTTTTATGAACATAAACCCTATGCTTTAGTAGATAGAAACCCTCTCTTCTATTAAACATCACTTTATTGCTTTCTTTCAATTTCCTTGCCCTAGATTAGTGTTTAATGCTTTCATCTACATTTCTATCTTTGTAATTTCAATTCCTTTTATTCAAGCACTTTGGTTTATGTAAGTTTATCTTTCTTATTCTCTTTATTGCTTTTGTTTATCTTTCATTTATGCTATTTAATGCTTTCCTTTTCTATGCTTTGTTTATTGCTTTGAATCTTGTTCACTTACTTTCCAATTTTGTTTTTGTTGCTCTTAATGCTTTCTAGTGTAGTTGGTAGTTAGAGTTATTGCTTTATCTTTCGTTATTGTTGATTTCTCTCTTCCCCTAACACTTTCAATCATGCTTTTCTTCTTGTTCTTAGTTGTAGTTGCTTTCAATACGCTAGAGTAGATTTCTTAGGGGTTTAGGTTTGGTGAAACCCTAGGTTTGGTGAATGTTGTTCATGTGTTACATTAGGGTTGAGGTTGTTGTGGTTTGCTTGATTGATATTCGATGCATATCTTGTCCTGCCACTCCCTTGTGAGACATAGGGCGATTATGGGTCGTTCGTATGGCTATATGTCATCAACTTCCCCATGCTATCTAGAGTGTCTCAATTGAGCCACGCTCAATCTCCTTTAACCTAGCTATGTATGAGAACATTGTATCGACCTAGGGTGGATCCTTACCATCCCCGTTTGTCTCTTACTGTTATCTTAGTCTTGTTTATCGCTTTCTTAGTATAGTTCAAACACCCTCCATTTACACCAATTACATTCTCTACACCTAGCACTTAATCCTCCTAGACCTTGTCTTCGTGGTTCGATCCCCAACTTACCTCTATACCCGCTATAGTTGTATTTAGGGTGTTATAGATATGTTTGATTAGCTTGTGTTTCTAGCGTTAAACGACGCGTTAGAAACCCGTTATCAAAATGGCGCCGTTGCCGAGGACTAGCAAAGGTTAAGCTTGGGGGAGTTGATGTGCTCGATTTTAGAGCACATTTATACCCCTACTTTGGTGTCGAGTCTCGATGTTTTACATTGGTTTTATCTGATTTACACTCGATTTTACCTTGTTCTTGTCTCCATGGTGTTTAGAGGTCATTTCAGGTGTTTTCGGGAGATTTTGAGGTAAATCGGATCGAGTTTGAGGCTTGGGCATCAAAGTCGAAGAAGAGGCACGTGTTTCGAGGCACTCACGAGTGTTTCGGGTCATCCTCGAAGTTATCACGAAGGTCGGGAATCAATTGAAGCTCGTTCGAATGAGTAAAGAGGCAACCAAGCCTAGATTCGGTCGAATCTAAGCTAAGTTCGGTCAAACCTATGTGCTGCAGCTCAAACTCTAAGCTTCAAGTCACTGTTTTAGCCGAATGCAGCCTCATTCGGTCGAATTGGCCTAGCTTCGGGCGAACTGTACGGACATTCGGTCGAATCTCCAAGTACCCAGCCCAAGCCAAAAATTCAATGCACTGGAATACCCGAATTCAACCCACATTCGGTCGAATGTGCAAGCTTCGGGAATCGACTATTCTCTGCATGTGCGTTTTCTTCGCTAGCTTTGCCACGTAGGATTCTTTTAGGGCTTTTGTTCCCATCTCTTGTAGCCTATATAAGGGCACTTTTATGAACATAAACCCTATGCTTTAGTAGATAGAAACCCTCTCTTCTATTAAACATACTTTATTGCTTTCTTTCAATTTATATGCTAGAGTAGATTTCTTAGGGGTTTAGGTTTGGTGAAACCCTAGGTTTGGTGAATGTTGATCATGTGTTAGATTAGGGTTGAGGTTGTTGTGGTTTGCTTGATTGATATTCGATGCATATCTTGTCCTGCCACTCCCTTGTGAGACATAGGGCGATTATGGGTCGTTCGTATGGCTATATGTCATCAACTTCCCCATGCTATCTAGAGTGTCTCAATTGAGCCACGCTCAATCTCCTTTGACCTTGCTATGTATGAGAACATTGTATCGACCTAGGGTGGATCCTCACCAACCCCGTTTGTTTTCTATTGCTTATATCAATCTTGTTTATTGCTTTCCTTAGTATAGTCTAAAACACCCTCCTATATACATACACCACTCTTCTCTACACCTAGCACCTAATCTTTCTTGCCCTTGTTCCTTGTGGTTCGATCCCCAACTTACCTCTATACTCGTTATAGTTGTACTTAGGGTGTTATATAAATGTGTTTGCATAGCTTAGGTTTCTAGCGTTAAACGACGCGTTGGAAAACGGTTATCAAAATGGCGCCGTTGCCGGGGACAAGGCGTTTTAGTTAGGTCTTGTGCTTGTTGTAGTCCATTTTATTGCTTTCTTTAGTTTTTGTTTAAATAATTTTTGCTTCTCAGCGCTTACACTTGGTTTCTAGTGTTGTTTGCATGAGCTATAGCACACGGAGATCACAGCTACAGCTTGTTCCCTACAATCCAAAGATACAAAGGGTCACTAGACATTCTCCTCCTCCTACTCCACGTCAATCGTCTAGACCCAACCTACCTCCACCAATGGCCGACAATCAACCACTCTTCGGGCAATTTGGGGCCCCGGGGTCAAGAGAATTTCAAGGGGGCGTGGTCCTACCGGATGCCCCACCAAACTTCCGCATAGACCCACAAAACACAAGAATGGTAAAGGAAGCTCCATTTTGCGGGTTGAGAAACAAATGTCCTCTCTTACACTTGGAGGCATTCGTGGAGACTTGTAGATTCATGCCTCAATGCCCTAACCACCGCGACTATATCAAGTTATGCCTCTTTTCGGTTAGTCTAGCGGGGGACGCCAAGGATTGGTATAAGTGTTTAGAGCCCAACTCCATCACCTCATGGGCTCAACTTAGAACGGCGTTCCTCAAAAGGTTCTATCCCACGAATCGAACGCAAGATTGGCGCAAAAAGATCGCGTCTTTCACACAAGAAGAGGATGAGAACCTAAGTGCCGCCTGGACTAGATTCAAGGGTATGCTCCGAGCTTGCCCCCATCATGAGTATGGGGAGAATCATGTTAATACCTTCTTCTATGACGGGCTTGATGATTCGACAAAAGCACTCCTAGATTCCGCATGTGGAGGACAACTTTCTAAAGTCCCATGCAACCGAGTGAGGGAGACGATTGAAGAGATTGCTAAAAATAGTGCTTGGGGTGGGACGAGAAAGAGCAAGCAACAGAGGGGTGTGATCGATGAAGCCAACCTTGATTCGATCGGTGCTAAGATTGAAGCAATCATGGACAAGAAAATGTCCAAGCTTAAGTTGGCCCAAGGTAGTTCTAGTGTCTCCGCCGCAAATGAAACCAAGTCTTTCTCATGCCGTATTTGTGGGGGTACCAACCATGATACATCCTATTGTGGAGGTCGGAGTCCGGAACATGTGGCGTCGGTAGATTATGGGTCAAATGCTTATGAAGGGGCCCGAGCAACGAACTTTGATGAGTATGGGTTCAATCCCGAACATGTAGCGGCTATGGGTTATGGGAACCAAGGTCAAGGGTACACTCAATACACATTATTCAACAACCCGGCCTCCCGACCTCCCTTTAATCCCAACAATGGCCAAGGCAACTTCCACCAAGGTTACAACAATCAAGCTCCATACAACAATCAAACCGGTGGTAACTTCCCTAGGCCAAATGGAAATAGGCCTTACCCACAAGCGCCACGCCCCAACCCTAACCAATCATACCCAACCACCCAACCACTTCGAAACCCCACTCCCAACCAAGACTTCATGACTACCCAATTGAGCATCTTAGCCCAACTCAATCAAAGCTTGATTTCTCAAATGGAGCAACTCCAAGCCCAACAAAAGCAATTTGAGACCCAACTTGCACAACTAGCTCAACCACCTCCACCGATGCTATTCCCATCCAACCCTCAACCTAACCCATCCACCCAACCTCCACCTCCTAACCAACCATCAAACCCCAACCACCACACGTGCAAGGCGATCTTCCTTAGATCGGGTATTTCTTATCCGGGTCCAATTGAAGCTCCAAGTGATGATTTGGGTGATGGTCCTTCTATGGGTAGTGATTTGCAAGAAGATGTTGAGCATGAGCTTTGGGGAGAGGGAGAAGAAGAAGTTCTTGAGGAAGTTTGTGAGGAAAAGAAAGAAGAAGAGGTTGAGAAGAAAGATGAAGTTGATGAAAAAGAGAAGAAGAAGTTGGATCAAGAGGATAAATGGAAAGAAATCCAAGAGTGGCGAGCTCGTGAGCGTTTACATGGCCCACCGCTTCCTTTCCCATATAAGGCGGTGGAGAAGCAAATGCAAGCCAAGTTTCTTAAATTTCTTGAGCATATGAAGCGATTGGAAATGAAGATCCCGTTCTTAGAGGCAATGGAGCAAATGCCTCAATATGCCAAGTACTTGAAGACACTCTTGGGGAACAAGAAGCTAGAAAGCGAGGTTGTCAATTTACCGGAGCAAGTTAGTGCCATTGTTCAAGGCACTTGGGCTAAGAAGGAAAAGGCTAGAGGACACTTTGTGCTCCCCGTAACTCTTGGGAACCAAAAGCCCAAGGGAGCACTTGCGGATTTGGGGGCCTCAATTAGCCTCATGCCGATGAGTATTGCCAAACACCTTGCTTTCGAGCTTAAGCCATCAAAGAAGTCCATCCAACTAGCCGACCGAAGCGTCAAAGTACCTTGTGGGGAGTTTGAGGATCTTCCAATCCAAGTGGGGAGTGTTGTTGTCCCTTGCGATTTTGTTGTTCTTGACATGGTGGAAGACTCCTATACTCCCCTCATTCTTGGGAAAGATGCATTGAAGAGTTTGGGTGCCCTATGATTGCGAGTCCGAGACAATTACTATACGGGTACCCAATGAGCAAGCGGTTTTTGGGTTTGCTAAGTCTTCAAAGGAGCCCATGGTCGAGCAACTTTTCTCTCTTGATGTAGTGGATGATTCTCAAGGTGATAAGATCGGGGGGCTTGATTTTCTTGATGCCCATGTACATGATGATGTGGTGATTTCTTGTGATGAAGTGAGGAAGTATGATGAGGAAAAGAAGAAAAAGTATGATGATGTTGTGAAGGAGAAGGAGTTTGTTCTTGTGCAATCCAAAAATGATGATGAAGTTGAGGGTATTGACAAGCAACCCCGCAAGAGGAAGCGGGTGAGAAAAAGAAAGAAAAGAAAAGAATACAAAAAGAAGAAGATGGCTCCACCCTGACTTGGGGGAGCCCTATATTTGAGTACCCATCCGGGTGGCCCCGGTTCTACATTGCTTACCTCCGCCACCGCTGCGAGATGGAGAGTTTTGGGTCACCATGTGCGAGGCGATGGTGATGCTAGGAGTGAGTCCACTCCTAACTCAGGTATGGTTTCTTTCCCTAGCTTTTCATTTGTTGTTTGAGCTGGTGGTTTGCTGGGTCGAACTTAACGACGTTAAACAAAAGTACTTGCGGGAGATAACCCGGTGTTTGGTGTTGTTTCATGATGTTTGCTTTGTTTTCTTTAGTTCCAATAATGCCTATCTTTCGTTCTTTTGGTTTTTCTTTCGCCTTCCCCATCGCCGAGACGGCTCTTGAGCTAGCTTGGGGGAGGATGCGCTTACGCTTTCAAAACCCCGAAAGATTTGCATTATTGTAACTATTGTTTAGCTTTTCTTATAGTTCTTTGCATGTTTAGTTTGTTTAATTTTTGTTTCATGTTGCCTGTATAGTTTCATGTTTAGGTTGTATAGTTAGTGTTTATCCTTGCTTTCAATAAATGGTTGAGTTGTGAGACTAACATGCGAGCTTTTGTTGTGCACATTTACGTACCTATGCAAACTCGTATTTCCTTAGCCTTGTGCCTGTTTTGGGACCTAGAGTCTGACTGTTTTCCACATAGCTTGGGGGAACTAGGTTTGCTTGGTTGGTGGCTTGGATGCTACCTTTAGAGGCGCATTTCGACTAGCCAGTGAGGATTGAGCCTTCTTGGACTCCTTGCGAGTTCCATCCATTTTGAGAGCTAGTTAGGGGATCTAAGTATTGTGTCGGTTCTTCTCCAGCATAGTCGGCTTTTCATGAGACCAGGGATGATAACACGTTCGCTAGAATTGAGCTACATAGCCAAATAGCCCACCTTGAACGTAATTGACATTAGGATAAGCCAAGTTTTTGCCTTTTCCTATTCTTTTGTAGCCACATCGTATATCCTCCACATGAGCCAAATTATCCATCTTCTTACCTAGAGGATAGCTTAGTGATGGTGGGTTGTTGTGTGCTACAGTGATTTAGTGGGTTATTGATTATGTTTTTGGTTGTTGGTTTTCATGACTCTATTCATTCCATGTCCAGCTCATACTACTTTTCTCTTATTTCCTCCCGTGCTTTCATTGTTATTATTCATACATATTCCATGATTTGAGGGGACCTCTCTCTTGTTTTTCATTGAGTTTTTATACACATACATATTCATGTGAGTGAGAGGGTCGTTATATTATTGGGGGATGAGCTTGGAGACACCTGTGCTTATGAGATTTCACAATTTTGATAGTGTTTGATGATAGAGATCATTTGTGCTTATATGAGTTTATTTGGGTTATTGATGGTTGTTGGATATAGTATTTGTTGATTTGTCATGAGATGTTTGTGGGTGTTTTGTTTAGGGTCACTTGCTATCCTCTACTTAGCTCCACATTCCCAAGTGTATCCCACCTTAACCCGAGGCCAACTTTACAACCCTTTGTGCTAACCTGTTCGACTTGGTCCGATTAGCTTGTTCTGTGCTGGAGTTAGATATGACACAATCCCCATGATTCTCTCCTATTAGGTGTTTGATTCCCGACTCATCTTTAGTCGGAAGATTATGAGTGAAACACGCACCATAATCAAACACATGAGCGTCATTACATATTTCTCACATCTTTTGAGAAATTACCTGGGGAGCGTAGACTTGTGACCTCTCTAGGTAGTGGGTGGCATAGCCTGTGATGTAGCTTACCTTAGCGATCTCAAGTTTGTGGAATTGGTCATTCTCTTAGGTATTGCGCTCTTTGAGACCATTGTACTTGCACGCCTATGGCTAGGGAAGAGTTTTGCTTGTGCACAGCTCGCGTTGCTTAGATTTCCGTTCACCTTGCATTGCATCATATTAGATTTTACATTGTAGTTTTTAGTTGCATATAGCTTGCATCCTTGCATTTGCATTGCATTGGATTTGTGGGTCTCCTTCTAAAAATCCCTCAAGAGACCTTACTTGTCCTCTTTGGGAGACCTTGAGGTTTAAAGGGCTTGTCGTACGTGCTAAGTGCGACCGTGATTCCTACGACAGTGAGTTTTAGGTTTTATTGCTTTGGTAGTTTAGTTTTTCTTTGTTTGTAGTTAGTTTGTCTTGGGATGCCCTGTGCTTTCATGACGTTCCTACCTAGTCTCTTTGCTAGGGACTAGCAAAGGTTAAGCTTGGAGGAGTTGATATGCTCGATTTTAGAGCACATTTATACCCCTACTTTGGTGTTGAGTCTCGATGTTTTACATTGGTTTTATATGATTTACACTCGATTTTACCTTGTTCTTGTCTCCATGGTGTTTAGAGGTCATTTCAGGTGTTTTCGGGAGATTTTGAGGTAAATCGGATCGAGTTTGAGGCTTGGGCATCAAAGTCGAACAAGAGGCACGTGTTTCGAGGCTCTCACGAGTGTTTCGGGTCATCCTCGAAGTTATCACGAAGGTCGGGAATCAATTGGAGCTCGTTCGAATGAGTAAAGAGGCAATTAAGCCTAGATTCGGTCGAACCTATGTGCTGCAGCTCAAACTCTAAGCTTCAAGTCACTATTTTAGCCGAATGCAGCCTCATTCGGTCGAATTGGCCTAGCTTCAGGCGAACTGTACGGACATTCGGTCGAATCTCCAAGTGCCCAGCCCAAGCCAAAAATTCAATGCACTGGAATACCCGAATTAGACCCACATTCGGTCGAATGTGCAAGCTTCGGGCGAATCTGACCCCTGCTTCGGGCGAATCTGCACTATTCTCTGCACTGCGTTTTTCTTCGCTAGCTTTGCCACGTAGGATTCTTTTAGGGCTTTTGTTCCCATCTCTTGTAGCCTATATAAGGGCACTTTTATGAACATAAACCCTACGCTTTAGTAGATAGAAACCCTCTCTTCTATTAAACATCACTTTATTGCTTTCTTTCAATTTCCTTGGCCTAGATTAGTGTTTAATGCTTTCATCTACATTTCTATCTTTGTAATTTCAATTCCTTTCATTCAAGCACTTTGGTTTATGTAAGTTTATCTTTCTTATTCTCTTTATTGCTTTTGTTTATCTTTCATTTATGCTATTTAATGCTTTCCTCTTCTATGCTTTGTTTATTGCTTTGAATCTTGTTCACTTACTTTCCAATCTTGTTTTTGTTGCTCTTAATGCTTTCTACTGTAGTTGGTAGTTAGAGTTATTGCTTTATCTTTCATTATTGTTGATTTCTCTCTTGCCCTAACACTTTCAATCATGCTTTTCTTCTTGTTCTTAGTTGTAGTTGCTTTCAATATGCTAGAGTAGATTTCTTAGGGGTTTAGGTTTGGTGAAACCCTAGGTTTGGTGAATGTTGTTCATGTGTTATATTAGGGTTGAGGTTGTTGTGGTTTGCTTGATTGATATTCGATGCATATCTTGTCCTGCCACTC